>PVLC010030282.1:0-19554 GCA_004027655.1 Graphiurus murinus | reverse complement strand
TTCCAGTACCACCAACAAAAAAGAAAAAAAAAGATTCCTGAACCCATCCCTAGAAATTCAGTAGATTAATAAAATCTGAGAGATCTGCATTTTAATCATAAGTATATCTTGTGCACATTAAATCTTGAAGATCATGGCTATAAGGCAGTAATCTCTAAAAACTCCATTATATAGCTTAGCAGAATGGTTTTGAGTGCCTACTTTTAATACATGTGTGTATTAAAATATACATATATATTAGACTATATATTAGAAACATGTTTATAAATTAAATATATCTATATACCCTTATACAAATATACATTATATTTGCAAATATATAAAGAGAAATTATAAAGGATGAGGAAAATGGTCTAATGATATATTAATATTTGCTTCTCCTCAGCCAAGTAAAAAGTAAAAAATTAAGGATTTTTTTTTCAGTACTGGGGATTGAACTCAGGGGCATTCTACCTCCGAGCTATACCCCCAGCCCTATTTTTTCTTAATCTTTATTTTGAAACAGGGTCTCACTAATTTGCGGAGTGCCTCAGTAGGTAGCTGAGGCTGGCCTCGAACCCAGATCCTCCACTCTCAGCCTCCCAAATGCTGGGATTACAAGTGTACGCCACCACGCCTGGCTAAGGATAATTTTTTTAAACTTGAAAATAGGAAACAAAAGGGACTTCAGATAGCTGAAGAGAGAGACCAGTAGAATAGTGGAAGATTATTGGGGGAGAGAGGTGAGGAAAAGGAACAAAGAGGACTGAAGAAGGAAACAGTTCAAGTAATGCTTTGGCAATCCATAAAGGTATTCCTATGAGTGTGGCTAGCAAGTACAGAGAGGGAAGAGGGGTAGCAGAGTGGGATATGGAGGAAAGTAGACCAAAAATGGTGTGCATGTATGTTTGTATCACACTGAACCTCACTGATGATATATAATTTCAATGCACTAATAAAAGTATAAAAATACAATGCTTAAATTGAAAAAATTAGTAAAAGATGAAAAAGGATACAGAAACAATCACAGAAATGACAAATGAATTCTTAACGCTCCTCTAGAAGGCTTATTCTGCTTCCCCCTATCCCCCCCCACACACACACACAAAGAGTGATCACATTTCATCTCAAGAATGATTGAGAAAGTAACAGCGTGTCTCATCAAAAGACTTAATTATGATCATTAAAAAGAAAGAAATTATTGATGAATTAGATATACAAGCAACATGAGAAACTTATTATACTATTTTAGGAGTCCACAACAATCAAGGATGGTAAAATTAGACAGGTATGTATTACAAATTTTAACAAATCAAATTCTAGACAATATTGGAATGATACAAGGGCTAGAGATTCAAAAGGTGAATAAAGTTCAAGTTATCAAAAATTATATTCAAGCTGAGAATGGTGGTGCACATCTGCAATCCCAGTACTAGAGAGTTTGAGACAGGAAATCACAGGTTTGAGGTCAGCCTCAGCAACTTAATGAGGCACTCAGCAACTTAGTGAGACCCTGTTTCAAAATAAAATAGGCGTAGGAGTGTAGCTCAGAGGTAGAATGTCCCTGGGTTCCATCCCAAGAACCACAAAAAAAAAAAAAAAAAATTTTTTTTCAGATTATAATTTTATGGTTGTAATACACAAAAAAGAAAAAGGAAAATGTATCCACGTTTGGTTCTCATTTAAAAAATATAATAAAAGTCATTTAATAGTAAAGCAAGTATTTCAATTGCTATTTTACTGTCATGGGACTACTGTGTACCAAATGTTTGATAAGGAATACCCAGCATCACTCCACTGTCTCTAATAACCAAAGAAAGGCCTAATAATCAATAGTTAAATGACTGAACATCCTCTGGACAGTAATATGGAATGTAAGTGAAATCTCTCACCCTATTCCACTACTCTGGCAAGGTCACCCCAGGCTTTCAAGGACACAGTGTAATTATCTTAGGGGAAAACTGAGTCAAGTCTAGGAAGTTTCCTCCAGGGGCAGTCTATGAAATAAACAGCCAAATAATAGGGACTTCTTCAATTTTTAAAGTTGAGTTATAACAGTTTGACACAAACACAAACATACACATATACACACTCTTTCACATAGTGTGTCTAAACCATAGTTTCCTCTTTTCCACAAACTCCCCAAATATGTCAAATATGAGCAAGAGATAGGACCTACCTGGACTTAGTGAACTGGCATCTCTTGTAGTAAATCAAATAATTATAATACTCTATTCCACATTTGTTTGGAAATAAAATCAATCTCTTTAGTACATCAATACAAGTTTTAAGCTTAATACTAAAGAGAAACTGCTATAGTTTAGATCTGGAATGTGCCCCGAAAGCACATATGTTGAAGGCTTGGCCCCCAGTGTAGCAATGTTTAGACGTGGGCCTTTTGGGAAGTGACTGGATCGCGAGGGTTCTGACCTCATCAGTGGATTAATCCATTGATAGCTGGATGGACTACTGGGAGGTGATAGAAAATAAAGGCAGTAGAGCATGCTTAGAGAAAGTAGGTTACTAGGGACGTGCCATAGAAGGGCATTTCATGTCCATGGCCCCTTTCTCTGGCTCTCCTTCCTAGCAGTCATGAGCTGAGCAGCTTTCCCGCACCACACCTTTCCACCATGATGTTCTGCCTCACCTCAGGCCCAAAGTAATAGAGCCAGTCAACCATGGACTGAAACCTTTGAAACTGTAAGCCCAAATAAATCCTCCTTTCAGTTGCTGTTCTTGGATATTTTTAACAGCCACGAAAAGCTGACTAGCACCGAAGCAAATTCAACAAGCCAAATAATCATGAAACATTAATTTGGAAGCTCACCTGTCCACAACCAGATTGATAGCATGTGTGAGATCTGGGTTTGTTACCTGAAGACGTCTCCACAATGACCATACAAATTCTTTATCAGCCTTAAAGAAATAAAAGATACTTAAGTGTATTGTTTTGTATTGATACCAGAGAAAACATTAATTAAAAATGAAAAAACATGAACTACTTGATCAGCAGGTCTATCAGTATAACAAAGAATGACGTAGAAGTATAGCAGGAAAGGAAAGCTCTAAAAAGTTATTATATTGGTACCCCATATTCATTTTTAATATGTCTACCAACCATATTTTGGTATGTAAATGTTGAAATGCTGAGTATCAAGGTAATTTGTTCTAAATGGAAACTGCCCTGCAGATATTGACCCATTTTTCAGCTCCTCTTTTCAATTTAAAGTCTTTAATCACTGTCTCCATTTCCCTACCTCCCATTCACTCTATAATGTCCTCCAAAAGATTTCCCTCTCCTCCACTAAGATAAAATAATTTTTCAAGCTCCTCTATACTGCCAAATCCAACAGACAATGGGCAGTTTCATTCCTTATTACCTTGGTAAGTTATTAAACTCTGGTTGACAAGAATTGAAAAAATAATGATTATATAAAAATTCTGATTAATTCATCATAGGTCAGATCCAAGAATCAGAATTTTCTGAAAGCTTCTCACATTAATCTGTATGTGTATTCAGAGTTGAAAGATACTGCCCTTGTTGATCAGTTTCATGGTTTTACATACCAGCTTTTTATTAAGACTTGCACATTTCTATTTCTAGCTGTTTACTCTACTCTTAGGTCCACACCTACTTAACAATTATATTGAATGTCTAATTGGCATCGTAAATTGAATTTGTCCAAAATAAAGTTCTTGATTCTTTACTCCCTCACAAACCTGCCCCTCAATCTTGGTTGCTCTTTTCCTTATACTTCATATCCATATCACCAATAAAAGTCCTCATCTACAAAATATATTCCAACTCTCACGACTTCTACAACTACCAGCATAGTTCAAGTAAATTCTCTATCTTCCTTACCTTTCTCTATAAAGATCTCCTAGCCTAAGAGTTCAAAACTCTCCAATAGATTCCCAGTGGATTAGGAAGATTATTCAAACTCTTTACTAAGGCTACAAACCCCTATATAATCTGCCCTAATACCCACCTCTCCAACTTCCTCTATCATTCTCTCCTTCGTTAACACTAACTTTCTTGCTCTACTTAAAGCAAGGCCTTTACACATAATGTACTATTTACCAGATTTTCATACAGATTATTCCCTTCATTCAAGTTTTTGCTTAAACATTATCTCCTTAAGTGAAGCCTTCCTTGACTATTATGTTTATAATAGCTACCAAAACTCACAAGACTCTGCTAACCCCTTACCTGTTCTTTCTTTTTATTTTATTTTCCTAATGGACAAAATCTGTATGTATTTAAAGTGTACATGATGTTTTGAAACACACATACATTGTGGAATAGCTAAATCAACCCAATTAACATATATATTATCTTATATAAGCATCATTTTTGTGGTAAGAAAGCTTAAAATCTATTCTCTTACCAATTTTTAAGTACATAATACACTGTTGTTAACTAAAGTCATCAAGCCATACACTACGTTTGGTAATATGAAAAAAAAAAAAAAGTAAGTTGTTTGGTGAGTAATAAAATGGTACAAATGAAGGGCTAGGGGCATAGCTCAGTGGTAGAATGCTTACTCAGCATCCACAAAGCCCTGGGTTTGATTCCCAGCACTGAAGATAAGCTACACATGGACTGAAGAACTATTAAAGAATTTTGCATTTAATTATTTAAATGCTGTATTATTTTCAATGTAGATTATATCTCTAACTACTAAAAAGACCTTCTTTCATATACCTAAAATAAATAAAGTGCCCCCAAAAGGCCACAGAACTAGTTTCCAAACTGTTCCAGGCATATTAAATCAAGAAAACTATCATTGTTATCATATTCTCTAGATTTTCCCTTCCTTTGGGCACTTAAAAACCTTCCTTCCTTCCTTCCTTCCTTCCTTCTTTCCTCCCTCCCTTCCTCCCTCCCTCCCTCCTTCCTTCCTTCCTTCCTTCCTTCCTTCCTTCCTTCCTTCCTTCTCTCCCTCCCTCCCTCCTTCCCTTTTCCTTCCTTCCCTCCTTTCTTCCTTCCTTCCTTCCTCTGGAACCCAGAGGCACTCTGTCACGGATCTGAACCTCCAGCCCTTTTTGATTTTTACTTTGAAACAGAGACTTGCTAACTTACTGAGGCTGGCCTGGAACTTTCAATCCTCTTGACTCAGCCTCTCAAATACTGGGATTATAGTCATGTACCCCACATCTGGCTAATGTTCTTCTTTAAAAGTTAAAAACAAAAACCTTTAAAAATTACTGTTAAATTATTTATTCTCAGCAGGATACAGTGGTACAAGCCTGTAATCTTAGTACTTGGGAAGCTGAGACAGGAGGATCACAGGTTTGAGGCCAGCCTCAGCAATGCAGAGAGATGCAGTTTCAAAACAAAAATTAAAAGGGTTGGGGGTGCAGCTCAATGGTAGAGTGCCCTTGGATTCAATTCAGTACCACTAAAAAAAAAAAATCTTTATTCTCACTACAGAACTTCCAAACAGAATCAAATAATTTAAAATTGAAATAAAAGTTCCTACCCTTTTCTACAGTTTATTGAACTCAGCCTATAAAACAGCTGACTAAATGCTAGGTGGTTTAGGCCTAAATTTCCTTTACGGTCGATTGCTTTTTGTCTTTTACTTATCAGCTTCCATGGAAAACAGACTCTATCACAAACAAGATATCCAAAATTGCTTTTTTTTACTGGGTACCTACTCTCCCAACATGTGGATTAGTGTTGGAACACATTAGGCTTTCAATTTACCTCTATCAAAGGAATGAATTCAACAAACATCCTCCGAACACTATTTTGTAAATTTAAAGAAATAATTTGCCCATCAGAACTCAAAGAAAACCATGGAAGGAGTTTATTTACAAAGTATGGCACAAAGTGGCCACTCAGTAAATTATCATGAAAAATAATATCATAATAATCCACCAATAGCCAGGTGTGGTGGCGCATGTTTGTAATTCCTGTACTTGGGAGGCTGAGATAGGAGGATTGCAGGTTTGTGGCCAGCTTCAGCTACTTAGTGAGGCCCTCACAACTTAGTGAGACCATGTTTCAAAATAAAGAATAAAAAATAGGACTGGGGATGTAGCTTTGAGGTAGAATGCCCCTGGGTTCCATCCCTAGTACCACCAAAGTCTGGGGTCATATATTCTTAATTCCAATATCAAATATTTTCAAAAAGTTAATTTCATCATTAAAGGGGGATAATGAATACATTCTTCATTTAAATACCCTAAACAATTTTTTTATCTGAAATTGGTCTACAGGTTTAATAAAAATTTGGGGCCACTACCAAAAACAAAAATAAGCTTTATAAACACTATACAAACATAACTTCTTCTCATCTTTGTCACAAGCAGAATAAATTCTTGAAAGATATAATCAAAATTAATTATATGATAGAACTAGTTTCATAATAAATCAATATGGCATAAATGTCATGAACTCAGAGTTAATCTTTGAAACACCCTTGAAAAATTCTCTGGGAAAAGCCACATTTGGAAGATAACCTACTCTTCTTGGTAAGTGTAATACAGACAGCTTTTCTCTGTACCTTGAAATTAATCACCTTTTCTTCAGTTTAGCATTGTGTGTAGTTTGCTTGCTAATTTGGGGACCATATAAAAAAAAAAAAGCTTAATTAGGTAATATAATCACATAAGGTAAAATGCTCTCATGAAGAGAAACATTTGTTTTCTATTACATGCTTAATTCTGAGGCATTCCAATGGAGTGGGATGGAATATGGAATCACTTTTTTTCACCAATCACATATAACTTAATTAGCTTAAGTTAAACATGGGGGGGGGGGACTAAACACAGTCACTATTTACATTCATGAATTAATGAACAGGGTTCTTTTTTCTCAAATTGTATGTTTGACCCAATAGGGTGTTGTAAAACTTAGATCTGAACAGCATCTCTTTAAGAAGAAAATATTAAAGTACATGATACATTTTTAGGGTAAATATTCTGAAATTATATGCATGTGTATTTTCTAGAGATTATATATAATGACTTTCCGACTTCAGGTTGCAATTTCTAAGCAATATATTTTTTATTTTTATTTATTTTTTTTAAGTACTGGGGATTAAACCCAGAAGCATTCTACCTCTAAACTATACCCCCAGCCCTATTTTTATTCTTTATTTTGAATCTAAGTTGCAGAGGGCCTAAGTAGCTGAGGATGGCATGAATCTGTGATCCACCTGTCTCAGCCTCCCAAGTACTGCAATTACAATCATGTGCCACCACACCTGGCTTTCTAGCAATTTTAATACTATGTATTCTCAGGTGCTCTGATTTCTAGCTGAATAAATAAATGAAAGAATAAAAAAGACATAAAAGTGGGTGTTTAATTACTTAAATGCTTTATTACCAAACTGGAAATT
This sequence comes from Graphiurus murinus, assembly GCA_004027655.1. Classification (NCBI taxonomy): domain Eukaryota; kingdom Metazoa; phylum Chordata; class Mammalia; order Rodentia; family Gliridae; genus Graphiurus; species Graphiurus murinus. Next base: position 12,226 of record PVLC010030282.1, on the reverse strand, counting down.
CAACTATTATTATTTCTATGTCTCCCCAAGAACAGGAGTCTAGTTTGATCTATTTTGTAGTGTGGGATATTGTCAACCTCTTTTGACATTGCTAGAATGGCCATGATCACCTAACAATATATTATAAAATCTAAAAAAAAAAAAAAAAAAAAATCATCTTTCTAAGCTAAGTATGACCATCTCTTACATATTCTCTACATCTGCCTACAGCAATGCAATCATCTTCCTGGTCCAGATATGTAGGTCACAAAAGCCAATGTCATATTAGGACCCACATTTTTAAAGAATGTAGTAACAAATGGATTTAGGGTAAGGAGTTCATCAGGCTATTTTCAACAGATTAACTTTCTTAATCAAGTTAAGTCATAAAAAGTATCTTAGCTCCTTAGCCAACTATCATTAACTATGGATAAGGGGAGAGGCAGAGGGAAAGTGTAGAAAATTTGGGCAGTGTATTAAATTATGACTTTAACAAAGACCTTTATCATGAATTCACATCTTTAACCTCCCAAAGGGTGAGGTTTTCAGATGATAAAATGCTGTAGTTTATAGGTGTCATTTATCATTTTGCTCCTTCACCAGTAAATAGAAAATAGTAAGGCGCATTATTTTTTAGTTCACGGTATATTTAATTTGAAAAAGACTGTCCTGTTTTTACAGCTTTAACTGTCAGCAAGGACCTACAAAACGGCAAAAATAACCCAAAAGAACAAACTATAAGAATTTCATAAATTGTTTTATTAATCTAAACTGCTGATCTTGTTCACAAAGTAACTTTGGTGTTAAGCTGTTCCTAATTGGTTACTACTTTGAAGAAAACCACTTAAGACCTATTTTATGAGTTTCCAACATTTAATTTCTTAACCCTGTGGAAAGGTTCTGGTAAAATCAGAGAAGAAAATGTTGGTAAGAAAGCAAAACTAAGAAAAACTAAATCAATGAACATGGGGACAGTCAAGTTCATTCTTAATATACATAAACTACAAATAACAAATGTTAGGTGTGATTGATTCGGCAAATGCTTTTCACCATCAAGATAACATGAAAATGCGATTTCTTGCTCATGGACTATAAAATTACTACCATTGGTTAATAAGTATCAAGCATCATCTAGTGTGTGTCAAAGTATGGTGCGTGTGTTTACAACTTAAGTTTGACAATGTAAGGATAACAGCAAATATTGGTTTGGAAATTTAAAACAGGCCACTTCATGGATGGAATTTTACTTTAACAGAAGTGTTTACACTTGTTGTTCAACTCGTGGGCTGTGCTCCACTTCTGGGTACCAGGTACCACTACAGACACCTCGGGGAACTTGGGCTTCGGGGGAGGATGGGAATGGGGGAACAATGCGCCTTTTGGCCATATCCAAGTGACAAAACCAAAGCAGGGGTGCGGAAGAGAACCTGGCCAAGGTCCAAGGAGGCGCAGAAGCGGGGTCAGGAGCCGGGCACCCGCCCCAGGCTGGGTGTGAGCGGAGGTACCGTCGCGGGGCGGGTGCGGCAGGTCCCCACCCGCCGAGGGTCGGGGCGCGCCTCCCCACCCCGCAGCGCAGGGAAAGGCCGGGGGCGAGAGTCCGCGATACCTGACACAGGGCCAGCTCCTCCTTTAGGTTGCCCAGCTCTTCCTCCAGCAGCTGCGTCCGGGTCACCTTCGCCTCCTCTACCGAGACGCCCTCGAGCCGCCGCCTGGACCCCAGGGGCGCACTGCGGAAGGGAGCCTGAGCCGGAGCTGCCCGCCCTAGTCCGCTCCGGCCCCCTGCCCCTTCTTCGCCCCGCCAGATTATATCACTTTTGTCGGCGACGATCTCCCGCGCTGCGCCCGCAAGCCCCAAGGCCTCGCTGTGCACTGCGTGTGCCTCAGCGCCCGGCGCAACGCGTGGGGACCGGGGCCGCAACTGTCGCGCTGAAGGTGGAGGGAGCGGTGAGGGCTGCGAGCGCGCCGCCATGGCCGCGGCTGCTAACGGGTCAAGTTCCCTCTTGGAAACTCCACCTCCCCTTCCCCATCCTGGCGAGCCCTGAGCACCGGGCTGCGCATGCGCAACTCTTTTCCCGCCTTGGCACGCGGGGTTTCGCGCTCAAGGGTCCCGGCCAACTTCCCGCGGGCCGCGCTCCGGGCACGAACCATGGGCTGCGCATGCGCTATGGCCGAAGAGGCTACTTTGGTGTTTTCTGTGCCACTCCTGCAAACACTGAGTTCTTTGCCAGGAAATCCTCGGTTTCCAGGCGACCTACAACCCTACCCACTACTTAGGGCCTAGCTCACAGGCCACCTTTTAAAGGCTTCCTTGACAAGCCCCTAAGTGATTCTCAGCTATGAATTCCTCCTCTTTCAGTGCTTCTGCCAAATTGTCACGCTTCATGGATCACCCAGGAGTGTAAGTTAAGGAGCTAATCTCTTCAGCACTGTTGTAAGCCCCTTGAGGAATAGGGAATAGGTTTTATACGTAAGCATTTTTCACACCCCTTGCAAAACTGCCTAGCCTACATCTGACATCCAGCTGACTGATGTCAAGGTGAGGTGGAAAGCCTTCTGCTGAGCTGAGGCTAACAAGCAGGTTTCCCATTTGAATTACGAGCCTTCATAACTTTCTCTTGTTTGCAAGAGTCGTGATTTCCTTGGAGTCTTTGTGTCAGTTTCTTTATTCGTTGGCTGGATATCAGAGTGAGAGCGTCCCACATTGCCCAACCGGTTGGGTCCTTGGACCAATTTGAAGTCTGTAATATGAAGTGTAGTGAAAGAAACAAGACCTACTTTATCTTTCCCATCCTCTCTCCTACTCTCTCTCCTCTCTCCCTCCCTCCCTCTGGATTGCTTATATAAACTTCGAGTAAGCAGCAGTCTTTAACTTTAAAACACGTTCTTACCATTGATAAGTTTAGTAAGGAGGTACACATTGAGCTGGCACTGGATTGGAAGGGTCCTAGAATCCTTGGAGGAGATCTGGGGGGGAGACGGAGGGACAATGTAAGTGAGGAAGTAACACTTCAACCGATTACTTCAAAATCATCTGTGCTAGTATTTAGTAAGGGTAAGAGAAGACACCCTCCCAACTGGCATCCTGCTAAGGTAAAATGAGAAGGCTTTCTTCCTACTAAAGGTGAATTTTTTAAAAAAATTAAAAAAATAAAAGAATTACATAGGAAAAACTACATGTAGCCTTGCTTATCAACTACCATATTTAGCATTGAACATGTTGAATGTAGTGTGCATTACTTTTCATATATAAATCATTAAATTCTTATATTATCTTTAATTAGACATTGTTTTTCCCATTTTACTGTTGAAGAAACAGTCTTCAGAGGTTACTGAAACTTGCCTGAAGTCCCAGAATTGGTATTAGAAAATCTAGAATTTGAATATACTTAACTCCATTTAACTCTAAAACTTGTGCCTTTGCCCTTACTACCTACCTGTCATTTAAAATATAGCATTAGGTCTGACAATATGTGAGATTTCACTGGGCTTAAGACTGGCAATTCTAACCACATAGTTCACTTACTTGGCTCAAAATCAATATGAATGTCCATTTTAGTGGCTATTTGTTTTTCACTCAGAAGGGGTATAATTTCACCTGATCACATATTCTTTTGAAAAGCAGTGAAATCCCTTCTATTATGTATAAGTATATATGTACACATATAATTTTACATAATATGTACAGGATATTTATATGTATATATAAACATCCTGAATCTTGACTAGGTGGATGCTTTTATTAAGAAATTTTTGTGGCAAAATACTCATGTTGTAAAATTTGTCACTGAAGCTGTTTAAAAATGGCTACAAATAAACAGCAGTTCAGTGGCATTAAGACATCCACCATCACCACTATCTAGTACGAGAATGTTCTTATGACCCCCAAACCTGTTTGGGGGGAAATACATAATAGAGTTGCTGAGGATGAAGTATATTAGAATATTGAGACAATTCTAATTATACAGAATATAATTCTCTCTATTGCAGTTGCATAGTTGGAACACTGGGAGAAGTGAAGGAAGGTGCATATTAATGTGGTATTTACATGACATCTGTCACTTCAATTTAAATTTTTATTTTTAACTTTGTTTAAAAAGAAAAAAAATGTACTAGTAGTTTCTCAGCTTTTATGCTCATTTGTTTCTAAAAACAATGCAGAACTTTAAAACATATCTATTTCTCCTTTGCCAGTTTTGGGTCATCATAATTTAATTGTTAAATTTTAAACTACTTTTAGGTATTGGCTTTCTTTTCATATAATTTTAAAATTTATGTCAATTTTTAGTCTTTAACAGATGCTAGAGATTTAAGTTAAGAATCATTTCCTGCCATGTCTTCAGCATTATTAGAGAAATCCACAAGATAGAATGTGCCAGTATGATATTTGAGTCAGCACTAGATATAAAATATCTGTCTAGTCAAATCGTAATCTTTAGGTTTACTAGGAGTAAACCTAAAGAACTATTTTGTGCTCACAGTTATTAATCTTTTGTTTGAGCAATTCTTGGCATCTCTGGATCTCCTGATCAGTCCTGAGAGTGTTCTAGGTAAAGAGTATAGATATTATGAGGAAGCACCATCAGTTCCAGTTGTCCGTTAATTTTCATACATTTCAAAAATTATAACCAGACAGAGATATGGCAAAATTTCATTTTCCATTTTCATGTCCAAAGATTACATAACAGTTTAAAACTATCTTTTTTTTTCTAATTATAGACTTTTCTAAAATTATGTCTATTATACTCCAACTCCCACAGTGGATGTTATTCTGGGGGGTAAAATGTAATCTGCTTGCTTTATGTCTGAGTAACTTTTACCAGTTTACTTTGTTTAGTAAAGTTTGGAATATAGTCTCAGGTTTCCTGAGAAATTTAGCTCATTCCACAATACTCAGGTGTATCCATCAGCATTCTTGTAGCCATACTCTAAATATCTAACCACATAACTTGGAGAAAAGAAGATTTATTTTCTTATGGTTTCTGGCTCAGTCCATGTGAAGCTGGGGACCACAAATCTCAGGGCATAGTTCCAGGAGAGTACATGGGCTGTGTTCACATCATGGAGGCTGGAAACAAGAAAGAAGACGAACAGGGGAAAGAGGAACCTTTTATATAATCCCCATAATCCCCAAGGCTCGCCCCCAGGGATCTACCTCCAGCCATACTCTACTGACATACCAGGTACCACCTATGTAAATCCATTACAATAGATTCATCCACTTTTGGGATTACAACCCACAGGACTCAATTAAATCAGCTCCCAACATTAAGTGAGCTCTTTAGGGGACATTTTATATCTAACTATAACAACAGGGTTGCTATAGTTTCAGCTTTTCGTTTTAACATATGAACAGAGTGAGACAGCAGCCTACTTTTTCAATCTTCCCATCCATATTTTAGCTTCCTCCTCCCTGATAGATTGGATGATGGACCCATAGCTCTCAGTATTTTAATGGAATATTATTTTCCCTCAAGACAATATTGAAAAAGTATTCCAGTTCTTCCATCTGTATTACTCCCATGGTTTCATTCCAAAAAATGAAGACCTTCTTCCTTTACTGCCAATGATCTGGTTTGCTGTTTCTGTCTTGATGTTATTTATTCCCTGATACAACAGCCTTCTCTTACACTTTGCTCTTTGAAAGCACAGGATGGCATGTCCTGAGTCACTACCACTCCTTTGCCCAAAAAAGGAGGCTTCTATAAGCAGACAAGTAATACTATTTCTCAGCCCAAAAGACTATGCCCATTTATGACACATAGAAGACTTTCAAGAGCAGCAGCCAGTCCAGACTTTCCTGATTTCCTTATTTCCTTTCAGTAGCTGCCCACTTTACCCCTCTTTCCATGTTACTAATCAGGGAAAATTTTTATCAACGAGTCAAGGAAATAATAGTCATCTTGAATGGCAGAATCCTACTTCTGCCAAATCTATTTAAGTAAGCCTCAGAAAGCAAGTGGTTCCAGAATGAAGGATGAGAGATGCATATATCATTTCACTATCAAAGGGTCACACTCTGATTCTTTTCCTGCTTGATGAGGTAAACAGCCAGAGACACAGAGGGAGGTCGATGGAAACTTATATTGAGTACTTTGAGAAACAGTTAAAAGATGGGCTATTACAAAACTAAGGTTAGGATCTAGGGAAACCACAAGAAAAAGGCAGTACCTGCAGGTAATCAAAGGTGGGAGATGGTACCTTCCTAGGTTCAAAGGGATGAGGGGAATGGGCAACTGATATTATCAAGAGAAATAAAAGGCTATGTGCAAAGAGCTGCCTGGTGAGAGGCACAGACTCAAGAGATACAAAGCCAGGGGAGCTAATACTTCAGCCTCATTGTCTTCCCTCATGTTCATCTCCTCTTGCACTCCCCACTTGCTGAACCCAGCCAGTTCTTACAGGTTAGCCCACCAGAACTTAGAGCAGGTAGAAAGCATCCAGAGACAGTATGGAGGGGCAAACAGAAGATATTTAGCCCAAGAAGCCACTATAGTCTCTAATAAGCAACGACTAGGGCACAGCCTTAATAACATCTATTATAATGAATAGATGAGTCAAAGTAGCTCTTGGGCTGTTTGTGCTATTTGAAAATTAATTTACAAAAAAGTCTATAGAGACAAGGATGAATTACATGGTATAAAGAAAAGGGAGCAGAATTCAGGTAAGAGTCAGGTAAAGGTTACAGGTTTATAAACAGAAACCTTTCTATGATCATCAAAGGAAATGTGTCTTCTTCCTTTATCATCTTCACATTCTTAACTAAACTCAATTTCTGGAAGATCTAGATGACACTATCTAATTCTGATTATCCTAAATATATATATCTTAAGATAATATATTCAGTTTGTATTTTGCATGCATTTTCTATTTTTACATCTCTTTTAAAACTTTTTTCTAAGCCGGGCGTGGTGGCGCACGCTTGTAATCCCAGCATTCGGGAGGCTGAGACCAGAGGATCCGGGTTCGTGGCCAGCCTCAGCTACCTAGTGAGGCACTCTGCAACTTAGTGAGACTCGGTTTCAAAATAAAGAATAAAAAATAGGGCTGGGGGTATAGCTCGGAGGTAGAATGCCTCTGAGTTCAATCCCCAGTACCGCAAAAAAAAAAAAAAAAAAACTTTTTTCTAAAATTTCCTATACATGTGATTTGTAAGTTTCTCTAAATGAACTATAAGATCTAGAAGGAAGAAAATGTTTTTTCTATACCCCTCATCATATCAATCACAATCCTCTAACATAGGAAACAATTGATGAGTCGATTAGCTGGCTTTCTAAAAGCCACAGAATTCTTGCCTTCAGCAATAACCAGTCATTCATCATGGTAGTTAATTATATTTCACTTTATCGGGCATCCCTTCACAATGAATGGAGAATATTTTTAACGCATACAGGATATCAAAGTTAATATTTGAGATAAATGGTTCACGTATATGCTAACTTCTATTGGGAATGCTATGAGTTAGATGATGACTGTCCCTCCAAAGTTCTCTGTGTTAATCTTCAGCATGAAAGTATTGAGGTAGTAGTCCTGTAGGAGGTGGAACATAGTTGAAGGTCCTTGGGACAGTTAGGGGCATGCGCTCAAAAGGAATGGCTCCTGATTATACGATCATTTGTTCCCTCTATTGCCATCCATCATGATGTGATTCAGGTAAGAAAGTCCTCACGAAACTGAGCTAAGGCAGGGGATATGACCTTAAACTCCCAAATCTGTGGGCCAAATAAACCACTTGTCTTATAAACTTAACCAGTCTCAAGTATTTTGTTACAGACAAGGAGAAATCAGACTATTAAGACATGGATAAAATGGTTCATGGTACCACCAACATTTCTTTTTCCCAAGTGATTTTTGATGTACCAAACTTCCACTACAAATTCCTTGGGGAAAAAAAACAAGGTGAAAGGGAAGAAAATACAATCAATTAGTTGATGCCTTCCAGAGCTATGTTAATTCATTCCTTATTCACTCAAAAAATATTTATTAGCCAGGCATGATGGTGCATGCCTCTAATCCCAGTACATGGGAGGTTGAGACAGGAGGATTGCAGGTTTGAAGACAGCCTCAGCAAGGAGTGAGACTTTCATAAACCTAGTGAGATCCTGTTTCAAAATAAAAATAGGGAAGGGGTATAGTTCAGAGGTAGAATGTCCCTAGGTTCAATCACCAGTACATATACAAGTATTTTAAGCACTATAATAGTAAACAAAATAGTCACAATCCTTACTTTTAGAGAACTTATATTACATAAGGAAAAAACATAAGCAAATAAATATACTTGCTAATTAGTGATATTATATTTATAAATTAAGCAGAAAAATAAAAATAGCAAATAAAAACAGATGTTGGGTACCAATTTAGGTAAAAAAGTCAAGAAATGCATTTCCATTAAAGAATATTTGAGCAAAAGCTTCAATTGTGTATTAGTCAGCCATTCACTACTGTAACAAAATACCTGAGACAAACTTAGAAGGAAGAAAGGTTTATTTTGGCTCACAGTTTCAGAGGATTTGGTCCACAGTCTCTTCTTGGCTCTACTGCTTTGGGCTTTTGGTTAGGTGCAAACATAGTGGTGTGTGCATGGCAGAAAAAGAGTTGCTTACCTCATGGTGCCAGGAAGCAGAGAGAGAGAAAGGGGACAGGGACAAGATATACTTTTCTTTTCTTTTCTTTTCTTTTTTTTCTTGAATAACTGGGGATTTAACCCAGGGACATTCTACCTCCGAGCTATACTCCCAGCTCTATTTTTTATTCTTTATTTTAAAACAAGGTCTCACTAAGTTGCAGAAGGCCTCACTAAGTAGCCAAGGCTAGCCACAAATGTGCAATCCTCCACTCTCAGCCTTCCAAGTATTGAGATTACAACCATGTGCCATCATGCCCAGCTCAAGATATACCTTTCAAGGATGCACTCCCACTGACCTGCTTCCTCCAACTAGGCCCCACCTTCTAAAGTTTTTACCACCTCCCAGTAGCACCACCAAATCTTCAACACATGAGCCTTTGGGAAAAACTCTAGATTCAAACTATAAAAAATTCAGTGGGATGTACACAGACAAATATCTGGAAGACTATCAGACAACAAGAAAAGTGAAGTATGAACGTAAAGTCAAAAGTTTGTGTGTGGAATCTGAATATCTTAGTGCTTTTTTTTACATTGTGAAGAATTACATCAATACAAGTTCTTTCCCAGAAAATTTATGTTATCTTGGAACCTCAAAGAAACCAATCCTGAGTAAATAAAAGTATCCACATGGCCAGGGAGCAAGTTTGGGGATCTACAGTAAATTCTAAAATCGAAATGGTAAGGGCTATAAAGGGACCCTGGTCTTCCCAGAAATATTTTCCTGGAGCAATCATTTGAGATGGAATCATACCAAAAGCCTTGAATGAAATAACAAAAGAGATTATCTGGGGTTTAAAGAAAAGGAAAGGATATTTCTCTGTGATATTCCATTAGAGTCACAAATTTGAATCAACTGAAGAAGCTTTTAGCTTAATAATACTTGGGTCTCATCTCCAGATATTCTAATTTAATGGATGTGATGTGGGATTCAAGCATTGTTACTTTTTAACAGTTCCACTGTTGAGTCCAACATTCAGCCAGGAGCGAGAATCATGAGTTAAACTGTCAAAAACTATGCCAGGCATTTGTACTTCTGAAATGCAAAAAAAGATATCTCATAGTTATTCATTTAGTGAATCATCAAATTATATATGATATACCTACTATATACACTTATGAACTTAGCACTAGAGGTACAAAAAGGAAAAGACGGATCAGTCCATACAGTCAAGGAACTCAAATGGGGAAAGATAATTGACAAACAAGTAAGCATTAAAGTAAGGTTAAGTATGATTGCTCTTGGTTCAGCATGCATTGGAGAGTGTTGGATTGTCTTCTCATAAAAAGGATGACTGTGGCTTGTGCAGGCTCTATACCAGCAAGGTAAAGGGTGCCATTGCCACTTCAGATGGAAAAGCTACATCCAACCCTGCTGGCTCAGTTCTCAACCACAGATAAGACTTCCACAGAAGCAAAGAGAGTGGAAATCAGAACCATTAAATTCCTCAGGATATTCTCCGGGTTTATCTCCTCAGCTTTTGGAATCAGAATGAACCTTTCTAGTCAGAGTTAGCCTCTGAATGATGTCAGGGAGAAATCTCAGGACAGCGAATGGACATCTTGTTAATTGAGTTGAATTGGCAAGGTCTTGAATACTTAATTTTTGTATTTTTAAGGATAAATTACCTAATTTGTATTCCAAACTGGTGAGATGTTTCACAATAAATATATAAATACAGAAGTTTATATGTATCCTTTTTAAGCTGTTGAGACAGTGTGATGTAGTAGAATGTAAGAGTTTAGATCTGAATTTGAAGCATGAATTCATTATTTATGAGTTATTTGGCATTGGGAATATTATATAACTTTAAGTATAAAAATAAGCTTCATGGGATAATATGAATCAAATGAAACAATGTAGGATAAAGAACTAATCACTGTTTCATAGCAAATGCTCATAATTAAATTCTTATTAAATATTATAAAACTAGTATTTAAATTCACATTGTTGGACTTATTACATTGTTGGAAACTTACGATGAGGTCTGCATTGCTCAGTTTTGTGCCAGCTAAAAATTCAATAAATGGCATCATTTTTGTTCTTATACTAACATATTTTTTAATTTTTATAGAACAGAGACTCTAGGTCACATTAATCTCTCATTTTCCTAAACTTACATATGCAATCCCATCCATTACCAGTTCTTTATTATACTCTAGGTATTTTTCATGTTTTAATCTTATCTCTTTAAATTGCAATTACTTAGTCTTCTTTTAAAATATTCTACCACATCTTGGGCAATACAAGGAATAAAGGTACCAAGAAATATGTGCTTATTTATTTAAAAATGGTCCTAAGCAGAACTTGTATGTAAGTAGTAATTATTTTTCCCTCTTGGTGTATTTGTTCCCTAGAAATGTAAAGCACACACAAAATCATGACATTTGCGCACCATAATTTCTCTGTGAAGTAGTTTCTTTTTCTTTAAAATTAGCAGACTAGAGCAGGCAATCTTTAAAGTTCTTTTCTGGTTAAAAATCTTGATATTATTAAGTAAGAAAACAACTGCATATCTAAACATTTCAAAAGGTAATGAATAATCTATTTGTTGACTCAGATAATACTTACTGAAGGCATACTATGTGCCAGTCACTCTTCTAACTGCGAGAAAACCACAGTGAGTGACAGCATAAGCTGCATAACCTTATGTAGCTTATATTCCAAAGGATTCATTTCTTTGAAATCTTAACCAAGGTAATTTTGAAACCAAAAGGAAGAAAGATAAAGGTATCCAACAGTATCTTAGCCTTTAGAAATAAGTATTCATCTATAATATCCCTTTTCTACTTTATTCCAAAAGAAAGAAACCCTAGTTCCATGCCAGTTCAGTATTTTCCATTCAGTTATCAAAATACGCAAGTCAAAAATAGAAAAGATTCCCTCCATTTATTCCACACACATGAATCTATGTATGTTTTGTCCTTTTTTTTTATTTTTATTTTTTTCAGTACTGGGAATTCAACCCAGGGGCATTCTACAGCCCAGCTACCTCTCCTCCTACCCCCTCCCCGGCCCTATTATTTTATCTTTATTTTGAAACAGGGTCTCACTAAGTTGTAAAGGGCTTCATTAAAGTAACTGAGGCTGACCAAGAACCCGAGATCCTCCTGTCTCAGTCTCCCAAATACTGGGATTACAAGCGCATGTCACCACATCCAGCTTATATTTTGTCTTTAAAGTATCTCCCAGTATCCAAACTTCCCATCCATTCCTATTGGCCCTGCCCTGCCCGGTTCATTTATTCTAACATAGATTAGTACAATACTCTCCTACTTAGTCTTAACCAAACTGACCTCCTGCAGCCAATCCTTGCTCGACAAGGCACAGCTCTCAGCACTGTGTTGTGGTATTCAGAAACTTCTATCTAACTCAAACTGCCTTAATTTTTTTTCTGTTTTCTCTTAAATAATTTACACTTCAATCAAAATAAACTACTAATTTTCAAACCCTACACTCCATCATATACACCCTTATTTCTGATCTTTGGGTTTTCTTTTCCTCTACTCTGGATTTCTTTCCTCCCGCAATAGATGTATGCCCATACCTAACTATCACTAGTTTAAACACATTGGTGTTTATTTTCTTACGAATCAAAAAGTCCAGACTTAGGGCCTAACTCATTG
>PVLC010030281.1:0-19611 GCA_004027655.1 Graphiurus murinus | reverse complement strand
CGGTACTGGGGATTGAACTCAGGGGCATTCTACCTCCAAGCTATACCCCCAGCCCTATTTTTTTTTATTCTTTATTTTGAAACAGGGTCTCACTAAGTTGCAGAGTGCCTCACTAGGTAGCTGAGGCTAGCCACGAACCCAGATCCTCCGGTCTCAGCCTCCCAAATGCTGGGATTACAAGCGTGCGCCACCACGCCGGCTCATTCCATATACTTCTAATTGCTTATATATACATACACATATTTGGAAAAAATGCATATACATTAAAACCAGACTATTACTTTCAGAAAATCCAAGAACTAAATAATGTAAACATGTCTTCAAAAAATTAAATATCACCACAGAGTATATCAAATCATTTAAAATAACATTTAAAACGGCAAATGCTCTAGAACTTACCAGATACAGCTTGTGGCGCTCAGAGGATACCATATCTGCTAACTGTAGGCATTCCTGATACTGACCAGTACTGTGCAATATGGTATGAAGCAGAAAACATAACATTGGCAAACACAGCTTTCGCAACAAAATCATCTGATGTGCTCTTTCGTGGTCTTCTTCAGCATCCTACAGACAGACATCAAGTATTCATTTTAACAACTTTATTTTTTATTTATTTATTTTTTTTTTGCGGTACTGGGGATTGAACTCAGAGGCATTCTACCTCCGAGCTACACCCCCAGCCCTATTTTTTTACTCTTTATTTTGAAACCGAGTCTCACTAAGTTGCGGAGTGCCTCACTAGGCAGCTGAGGCTGGCCGAGAACCCGGATCCTCCGGTCTCAGCCTCCCAAATGCTGGGATTACAAGCGTGCGCCACCACGCCCGGCTTCATTTTAACAACTTTAAATACCCTGACAAGTAGCAAAGTCAAGTACAGTTGACACGATGTATTCATGAATTCCAAATCTGCATTCAGCCAACCACAGATGGAAAATATTTGGGGAAAGGAGTTGCTTCTGTACTAAACATGTACAGACTTTTTGTTCTTTCTATTATTCTCTAGACAATATAACAACTGTTTACATAGCAATGACATTGTACTTGGTATTGTAAGTAATCTAGAGATGATTTAAAGGAGATGGGAGAAGCCAGGCATGGTGGCGCACGCTTGTAATCCCAGCATTTGGGAGGTTGAGACCAGAGGATCTGGGTTCACGGCCAGCCTCAGCTACCTAGTGAGGCCCTCCGCAACTTAGTGAGACCCTGTTTCAAAATAAAGAATAAAAAATAGGAGCCGGGCGTGGTGGCACACGCTTGTAATCCCAGCATTTGGGAGGCTGAGACCCAAAGATCCGGGTTCTTGGCCAGCCGCAGCTACCTAGTGAGGCCCTCCGCAACTTAGTGAGACTCGGTTTCAAAATAAAGAATGAAAAATAGGGCTGAGGGTATTGCTCAGAGGTAGAAAGCCCCTGAGTTCAATCCCCAGAAAAAAAAAAAAAAAAAAGAATAAAAAATAGGGCTGGGGGTGTAGCTCGGAGGTAGAATACCCAGTACCACAAATAAATAAATAAATAAATAAATAAATAAATAAATAAATAAATAAATAAATAAAAAATAAATGAGATGGGAGGATATGTTAGGTTATAAGAAAATACTATGCCATTTTATTTTATTTTTTGTTTTTTTTGGTATTGGGGATTGAACTCAGGGGCATTCTACCTCTTAGATATACCCTCAGTCCTATTTTTAGTTTTGAAACAGGGTCTTGTTAGGTTGATGAGTCTCACTATTTGCTGAGGCTGTCCTTGAACCTGTGATTCTCCTGTCTCAGACTTCCAAGTACTGGGATTACAAGTGTGCACCACCACACCCAGCTATACTATGCCATTTTATATAATGGAATTGAGTTTATGGGATTTTAGTATCTACAGGGATCCTGGAACTAATTTCCCATCGATAGCATTTAATATTAATTTTATAAAGAAGGCACCTTATTTTTTCAAAATAAGGTACTCACTAACTTCAAAGTTAGATTTTAAAAGCCTCAAGTTCTTATTCATTATTGATATTAGTGATTGGTACGTGGAGCCTTTTAAGAATGAGAGGACTAACCAGGCATGGTGGTGCATGCCTGTAATCCCAGTACTTGAGAAGCTGAGACAGGAGGATTGCAGGACCAAGAACAGCCTCAGCAGCTTAGTGAGATTCTCAACAACCTAGAAAGACCCTGTTTCAAAATGAAAAAAAGGGCTAGAGGTGTAGCTCAGAGCTAGAATGACCCTGTGTTTAATCCCTGGTACTATAAAAACAAAAAACAAAACCACAATGAGAGGACTGCTGCTTTCTTTGCCCTATGCTAAGAAGGCAAAATACCCCTGGTTCCTAAATTCCTTGTCACTTGAAAGTAGTAGCAGGACTTTTCATAATCTCATCTCACAAGATGGATTCCCATTCCCCCTAAATCTTCTTGTTGCTGCAAGATCAGAGGGTGTTGCAGGTGATCTCTTTTGCTACAGTTCTTCTTCCTTTTTTTTTTTTTTTTTGGTACTGGGAATTGAGCTCCGAGGCATTCTACCTCTAAGATACAACCCCAGCCTGACTTTATTTCATATTTGGAAACAGGGTCTCACTAGGTTGCTGAGGGTCTCAATAAGTTGCCAAGACTGGCTTTGAACCTGCTATTTTCTTGTCTCAGTTGCTCAGATACTGAGATTACAAGCATGTGCCACCATACCGAGCTTTTTGCTAATTCTTATACCAGCAGACTGGTTGCTATCAACCATCCAGAATCACACCAGATAGGCCAGCAATTTGCCACAACAAAAAAGAAACAAAACTACTGTGCTACAACCTAAGATTCTTTTTTTTTTATGAATAAGTTTTGAAATATATAAAACAAAAATATTCTCTTCATTAGACGAATTGCCTTACCTATGAGGAAAAACTCATTAACTAATATATGTTGACAGCAGGAGTTGACCTGGTTGATATCACAGGAGTCCCTACTCTGATAAAAACCTCTAATACCATTCATTTCCCAGACATCTACTGAAAGCCTCTTGTGTGCTAGGCACTAATTTAAGTGTCAAGGTCAAAGAAATGGCGAAAACAGGTTGCTTCCTTCATGAAGATTACATTGTAATGGGAGTAGATGCACAAAAACCAAATTAGCATGTATCAGGATTTGGTAAGTACTAGGAAGAAAACTAATAAGACAGTAACAGATATGCATGTATTTGTTTTATTTAACATAGAGTGGTTAGGCTGGGGGTTAGCTCAGTGGTAGCCTACTTGCCTAGCATGCTGGAGGCTCTGGGTTTGATCCTCAGTACCACAAAGAAACAAACTAACCAACAAAAAAGGCTAATAGGATGGTGGGGGAGCTTTTTTTTTGCTGTATGGGGATTGAACCCAGGGGCATTCTACCTCCGAGATGTACACCCAGTCCTACTTTTTATTCTTTATTTTGAAACAGGGTCTCACTAAGTTGTGAAGTACCTCACTAAGTAGCTGAGGCTGGCTGGGAACCTAGATCCTCCGGTCTCAGCCTCCCAAGTACTGGGATTACAAGTGTGCACCACCATGCACGGCTGTGGGGGAGTTTCTTTAGGGAGACCATTCAAGGAGACTGCTGAGAACTGTAAGAAGCCATCCACACAGGTATCTTGGGGAAAGAGCACTTCACTCTAGGCAGAGGGGGAATATAGCAAAGAGGCACAGAAGGCAAGAACAGAGAGAATAAAGTTCAAGAGTGGGGAGGCAATAAAAAATGGGTTGTACATGTCAAGAACAGAACTATGGATTTTATTTAAGGTGTAATGAGAAACCATCAGAATGTTCTGGGTATGAGAGTGACATATGCTTCCTTTTAAAAGGATCACTAATAGGGCTGGGGGTGTAGCTTAGAGGTAGAATGTATATAAGAAAGGAATTATATGTGGTAGTCATCAAGAAAAGCAGTGGAGCATGTTAAGTTGCGCTGCCTGCTCCACTCCTGCTGTTATCCCTCTGTGTCACCTGTCTCCAACACTGATGGGACCTTTCTACAGTTAGCTAAGAATGTGAGATGGAGCTATACAAAACGGTGTGAGTGCCAGGGACATCACGTATGACTGTGCCTTGTACAGGGTGGCTGTCCAAGCCAGTGAGTGGAGTTCAAGTCTAGCCTGTGCTTTGGGTGGCAGGCCATGTGCATGTGGAACAGAACCTAACTGTGTAAGGGAAGAGGCACGACTTTCTAACTGAATGTGAATAACGTATGTGCTAGTATATCTAAGTGTATTAAACTAACCTCAACAGAAGTGATTAAAATACCATTTGACTATTAAAGGAATATGTTCTTTGCTGGATTAGTTTTGAAGAAATAATTGAGACTGAATATTGATTTTTAAATATATGAGGGAAAAAAAATATTATTATTCATTGCCTTCCATCCCAACATCATTTTTAGGGACTCCAGATTGTTTTGTGGCTTCCATTATCTAATCTAGTAAGATTAATAATCAGAATAACAAAAACTTATGTATCAATAAGGCACTCAAGTCTTTTAAAAACTTAAGTAACATTAAAATTAAGCATTTGGTAACATTAAAATTTTATCTTCTTGGGCCACCAGCATGAATCAAAAGAGAAAGGTTTAAGCAGGGTGTGGTAGTGCATGCCTGTGATCTCAGTACTTGGGAGGCTGAGACAGGAGGTTCAAGGACAGCCTCGGCAAGTAGTGACACTCTCAACAGTCTAGTGAGACCCTATTTCAGAATAAAAATAAAATAGGGCTGAGGGTGTAGCTTAGAGGTAGAATGCCCCTGGGTTCAATCCCAAGTACCAAACAAACAAACAAACAAACAGAGAGAGAGAGAGAGAGAAAGTTTTATAGTCTAAGGAAACTGCCAAAGGTTTAAAACTAGTCAGGGAGCTGGGTATGGTGGCACAGGCAATCCCAGTACTTGGGAGGCTGCAACAGGAGGATCACAGGTTCAAGGCCAGCCTCAGCAGCTCAGTAAGGCTCTTAGCAACTTAGCAAGATACCGTTTCCAAATAAAAAATGAAATATGGCTGGGGTTGGAACTCAGAGATAGAATATTCCTGGGTTCAAACCCCAGTACCAAAAAAATAAATAAAAATGAAAACGGGAGTTCTATTATGAATTTTAGGATTAAAAATTGGAGACTTAGGTTGAGACAGGAGGATCACAAGTTCTCAGCCAGCCTCAGCTACTTAGTGAGGCCCTCCACAATTTAGTGAGACCCTATTTCAAAATAAAGAATAAAAATAGGGGTGTCTGGCTCCCGCTCTCATAGCCATTGCAGTACATTGAGCTCCATAGAGACAGCGCCGGGGCAAGTGAGAGCCGGATGGGCACTGGGTGACTCTGTGCCTCGTGGAGGAAAAACAACTCAACATGGGCAAAGAGATCCTAAGAAGCCGAGAGGCAAAATGTCATCATATGCATTCTTTGTGCAAACTTGCCGGGAGGAGCACAAGAAGAAGCACCCAGATGCTTCAGTCAACTTCTCAGAGTTTTCTAAGAAGTGCTCAGAGAGGTGGAAGACCATGTCCGCTAAAGAGAAAGGAAAATTTGAAGACATGGCAAAGGCGGACAAGGCCCGTTATGAAAGAGAAATGAAAACCTATATCCCTCCTAAAGGGGAGACAAAAAAGAAGTTCAACGATCCCAAAGCATCAGCTTTCTTCTTGTACTGTTCTGAGTACTGCCCAAATATCAAAGGAGAACATCCTGACGTATTCATTGGTGATGTTGCAAAAAAACTAGGAGAGATGTGGAATAACACTGACAAGCAGCCTTATGAGAAGAAAACTGCTAAGCTAAAGGAAAAATATGAAAAGGATATTGCTGCCTACTGAGCTAAAGGAAAACCTGATGCAGCAAAAAAGGGTGTTGTCAAGGCTGAGAAGAGCAAGAAAAAGGAGGAGGAGGAGGAAGACGAGGAGGATGAAGAGGATGAGGAGTAGGAAGACAAAGAAGATGAAGATGAAGAAGAGGATGATGATGATGAATAAGTTGGTTCTAGAGCAGTTTTTTTTCCTTGTCTATAAAGCATTTAACCCCCCTGTACACAACTCACTCCTTTTAAAGAAAATAATTGAAATGTAAGGCTGTGTAAGATTTGTTTTTAAACTGTACAGTGTCTTTTTGTATAGTTAACACACTACTGAATGTGTCTTTAGATAGCCCTGTCCTGGTGGTATTTTCAATAGCCACTAACCTTGCCTGGTACAGTATGGGGGTTGTAAATTGGCATGGACATTTAAAGCAGGTTCTTGTTGGTGCACAGCACAAATTAGTTATATATGGGGACAGTAGTTTTTTCATCTTCAGTTGTCTCTGATGCAGCTTATACGAAATAATTGTCCTGTTAACCAAATACCATTCTGTAATTGCAAAAAAAAAAAAAAAAAAAGAATAATAATAGGGCTGGGGATGTAGCTCAGAGGTAGAATACCCCTGGATTCAATCCCCAGTACTGAAAAAAAAAAAAAAATCTTTAAAGCCAGGTGTGGTGGCTGTAATCCCAGTACTTGGGAGGCTAAAACAGGAGGACTGCAGGTTTGAGGATAGCCTTAGCAACTTAGTAAGACTCTCAGAAACCTAGTGAGGCCCTGTTTCACAAGAAAGAAATAAAAAGGGCTGGGATGTGGCTCAGAGATAGAATGCCTCTGGGTTCAATCCCCAGGACTGCCCCTCACACACACACACACGAGAGAGAAAAAAAAAATCTTTAAAAAGACATTACGTATTTTTTAAAGCTATAAACACTGCCCACAAGCTTACCTCTCTGACATCTACCATCCAACCTCCATCAACAAATAACAAGACATTGTACATTTTCTCCTTTACATCAGCAGTTAGGGCATCCAAATGTCCTTTCCAAATCCCATAATCCATCTGCAAAACAAACATAAGGCAGACATAATGTACAAGATCAGTAAGTAATGAATTTTTGTTTGTTTTTTAGTATTGGGGGCTGAATCCAGGGGCATTCTACCTCCAAGTTACACTCCCAGTACTTTGTACTTTTTATTTTGAAATGAGGTCTTGTTAAACTGCTACGGATGACCTTGAACCTTTGATCTTCCTGTCTCAGCTTCCCAAGTACTGGGATTATAGGCATGTACCACCATATCTTGCAATAATGTATCTTTAAAGTACAGACAGGTCCAGGTGTGGTGGCACATGCTTGTATCATTAGTACTTGGGAGGCTGAGACGGGAGGATCGAAGGTTCAAGCACAGCCTCAGCAAGTATAGAGACTCTCAGCAACTTAGTGAGATCTTGTTTCCAAATAAGAGATAAAATCGGTCTGGGGGTGTAGCTTGGAGGTAGAATGCCTCCGGGTTCAATTCCCAGTATCAAAAATAAATAAATAAATAAATAAATAAATAAATAAATAAATAAATAAATAAATAAAGTACAAACAGGAATATATGCGTGGAACATAAATCTTAAGGGTTGTTATTTCAGTCAGCAGCAAAACATAAAAATAAATATTAACCAGCAATTAAAATAAATAATAAAATGTTAACTTTATAAATAAACATGAATATCATCCAAAAGATTTTGGGGGCGGGGGTGATACTGAGAAATTGATCCTAGGGGCATTCTAACTCTAAGCTATACCTCTAGCTCTATTTTATTTTATTTTTTTCTTTGCGGTACTGGGGATTGAATCCAGGGGCATTCTACCTCCGAGCTATACCCCCAGTCCTATTATTTATTCTTTATTTTGAAACAGGGGCTCAATAATTTGTGGAGGGCCTAAGTAGCTGAGGCTGGCCATGAACCTGCAACCCTCCTGTCTCAGCCTCTCAAGTACTGGGATTACAAGCATGTGCTACCACGCCTAGCTTCTATTTTATTTTGAAACAGGGTCTCACTAAGTTACTGCGTGCTGGCCTTGAACCTGCAATCCTCCTGTCTCCACCTCCAAGTACTGGGATTACAAGTATGTGCTACAACTTGAAGGTTATTTTTCAAGATTAGTAACTGAACAGCCAGGTGCTATTGTGCATGCATATAATCTGTTACACTAGAGGCTGAGATAGGAAGATTGCAAGTTCAAGACCAGCCTTGTCATTTCAGTGAGATCCTATCTCAAAATAAAAAATAAAATGGGCTGGGGATGTACCTCAGTGGGTAAAGTGTCCCTGGGATCAATCCCTAGTACCAGGAGAAATAAATAAATAAATAAATAAATAAATAAATAAATAAATGAGAAAGATGGCTTTTTTTCAAAGCGGAATCTTAACAAGAAAATCATCTGTTATTTTATTTATTTTTTTGTGGTACTGGGGATTGAACTCAGGGGCGTTCTACCTTCGAGCTACATCCCCAGCCCTATTTTTTATTCTTTATTTTGAAACAGGGTCTCACTAAGTGGCGGAGTGCCTCGCTAGCTGAGGCTGGCTGTGAACCCAGATCCTCCGGTCTCAGCCTCCCAAATGCTGGGATTAAAAGCGTGTGCCACCACGCCCGGCTCATCTGTTATTTTATAATAAGAGTACAGCTGCTAAAAAAAAATGACCTTTTTAGATACTTACTTCATATTTCTTTTCTTTATGTTCATAAGCCACTTTCTCAGTAAAAGTTGGCTGGGATATCAAAGTAGGTTTTTGTGGAGCTGAATTCATATGCTTAAACCACTCATTAAAAGTTTCGTGGGCTTCCTAAAATATAAATAAAAGAAAAAGTTTTTACTTTTTCTATTGAGCAAAGCTTTTAGAAGATTTGGTTTTTAGAAATAATTCTGCAACATCAACAAACAAAACTTTAATACCTACTTTTTACAAATGCCAAAAAAAAATCATTGTGAATATATATTTTATCAAGTAACAAACACTAGCAAAAAAAAAATGTATATATATGTATATGTTGTTTTCTAACATCTACTATCTCAGCATCCTGATTACAATGTATCTTGACATTTATCACTCTGTGAAGTATGCCTATTTACTTGTCCATCTTCTATAATTATTAATCTACTGGTGTTTAGAGGACAAAGATAAAATGTTATCCACAAGTTTAGCCCTACTACTTAGCCCACTAAAATCACTTGATTATTTGTTGAATAAATTTTGAATGAATATGCTGTTATTTTGGTCCCAGAAATATAATATTTTGCTTTTCTCAGTTATTGCTAAAACCAGAAATACTAGAGAATCTCAAGAAAGCATAGGTTCCAGGCATCACACACACTATCAGACTCTGGTTAGTTAGCCATGAATAGAGAACCATACTAATGAAAACATGGTCCTGATTTCAATCCCCTTGTGGATCAGTCATCACTGTAGTACAAGGGAGATAGTGTGAACCAATCCCCACTTCTAGAAGAAAGTTCAAAGCCTGAAAGTGAATCAGAAAAATCATCACAAAGATTGGGGTTTTCTTTTCAGTCTCACCAGATAAGCTCTAATGCACAAATGTTCTCTGATAGCATTATCATCTTCAGCAGGAAGTGGACTGTCCATTCCTTGCTCTTCCCACTGATTATAGATTTCTGCTATAGAATCCTGAGGAATTTTCACAAACACTTCTTTTGCAGCTTCATGCTTTTTTGATGCTGTGAAAAGAATATACAGTTTTCAATATACAAAACTTCTGGTATACAACTGGTGGTATAAAGTTGGTATACAACTGGTGACAGTGAGCTGTCACAATTTCAGGTCCCAAGGTACTTCTATTAAATATTAAAAGTTAGCCGGGCATGGTGGCGCACGCTTGTAATCCCAGCATTCGGGAGGCTGAGACCAGAGGATCTGGGTTCGCAGCCAGCCTCAGCTACCTAGCGAGGCACTCCGCAACTTAGTGAGACTCGGTTTCAAAATGAAGAATAAAAAAAATAGGGCTGGGGGTGTAGCTCGGAGGTAGAACGCCCCTGAGTTCAGTCCCCAGTACCACACACACACAAAATAAATAAATAAATATTAAAAGTCGAGCCGGGTATAGCGGTGCAAGCTTGTAATCCCAGTACTTGGGAGGCTGAAACTGGAGGATCTGGGTTTGCGGCTAGCCTTAGCTACTTAGTGAGGCTCTCTGCAACTTAGTGAGACCCTGTTTCAAAATAAAAAATATGACTAGGGGTGTAGCTCGGGGGTAGAATGCCCTGGGTTCAATTCCCAGTACCTAAAAAAATAAAAAATAAAGGTCTACCAAATGGGTTGGCTCTTTATCTCAATATGACAGTCACACAAAGGATACATATAATGCAGTTACATTCACATACTCCTATATCTTAAAGAAAGCAATTACATTTTTCAAAGTCTCAGAGCCATGAGATTATATTCAAAATTGATAAGAAAAATGAAAAGTCACTGTTAAGCAGGGTTTTTTTTATAATATCAAGTTTGATATTTAAGAGTAGCTGGTTTCCTCCCCTCTTGGTGAAAGAATTTTTTAAAAAAAGTAAAAGTTTTTAAATATATGGACATGGATAAAAGAATATAAAAATATAGCATACCTAAGAATTTTCTCATTATCGCATTGCCTTGTTTCAGTGCTTCTGCCCTCTGTGCCGGATCAAACACCAACCAGTCAATTACATCGATCTTTAAACGGTCCTCCTATCCATTTAAGGGGGCAAAAACGGCAGAAAGAAACATCAATTTTGTTTATTTCTAAGATATTCTGCAAATTAGTAGAACTAACACGTCTGCATTTTTAGCAAACCTTTTCACTCAAAATTATGAAAGAATTCAACTTTTCCTACATAATAGATCTCTACTAAATTATAAAAAAAAACTCACTGAATTATGAAATATAAAATTATATATTGTATATCCTACCGACTTAACTATGTAATTTTTTTTGGTGGTACTGGTTGAACCCAGGTACATCCTACCACTGAACTGCACTTCCAGGCCTATTTTATTTATTTTGAAACAGGGCCTTGGTAAGTTAAGTTGTGCTGGCTTCAAACTTGTGATCCTCCTTTGTCAGTCTCTCATTATGAGGATACAGGTTTGTGCCACAGTGCCCAGCAACCACGTGATTTTTTTTTTTTTTTTTTTTTTTTAGGTACTAGGGATTCTAGGGATTGAATTCAGGGGCATTCTACCTCTGGGCTATGCCCCTAGTCCTATTTTTTATTCTTTATTTTCAAACAGGGTCTCATTAAGTTGCAGAGGGTGTCACTAAGCAGCTAAGGCTGGCTGCAAACTTGGATCCTCCAGTCTCACCCTCCCAAGTACTGGGGTTACAAGCGTGTGCCACCCTGCCTGGCTAACCATGTGATTTAAAGAGCTACTTTAAAATTGTTTTTTTTTTCCCTAAGATATAACTTTTCTTCTGTAAATAGAAGAGTTAACAATTTAAAGTTTCTACAAGCCGGACATGGTGGTGCACACTTGTAATCCCAGCATTTGGGAGGCTGAGACTGGAGGATCCGGGTTTGCGGCCAGCCTCAGCTACCAAGTGAGGCCCTCCACAACTTAGTGAGACCCTGTTTCAAAATAAAGAATAAAAAGTAGGGCTAGGAGTGTAGCTCGGAGGTAGAATGCCCCTGAGTTCAATCCCCAGTACTGCAAAAAAAAAATAAATAAATAAAAAATTTCTAGAGCCAGGCATGATGGGGCAAACATTGTAATCCTAGTGCTTGAGAGGCTGAGACTAAATGATTGCAGGTTCAAGGACAGCCTAAGGAATTTAGTGAGGCTCTCAGCAACCTAATGAGACCCTATTTCCAAATAAATAAAACTGGTCTGGGCAGTGGGGACGGCATACCGCCTGTGTCCCAGTGAGCTCAGAGGCACCACAGCGCCTCGTACCCAGCCATTCAAGTTGTGACAGGTTCAGGTTGAACGTGGAAATAAAAGCAAACCTATATGACAAAAAAAAAAAAAAGAAAAAAGAAAAAAGAAAACTGGTCTGGGGATGTAGGCTCAGAGGTAGAATGTTTCTGGGTTCAATTCCTAGTACCACACACACACACACACACACACACACACACACACATACACACACACAAAATAACTAGAATAAAATGAAAAACAAAAAGCCAATGTTCAGGTTTCTTCTATAAGAGCAGCTTTAACAAGATACTATTATAATTTACTTAACACTACTCCTAATACTACTATAATACTACCTTTAACATAATATTCCTATAAGTAATCTCTTATATAAAGACCATAAATTTGCTACCAATTTTAATTTGAAAGGCCTAGGCAGACAAGAAAAAAGAAAGATCTTGTCCTGGTGTTGGGGGGTGGGGGACTGACAGGGGACAGAAACTAGTGCATTTTAGGATAGAAGTTCATCAAGGAATAAGATGAAGGATTATTCGAAGTTACAATACAACCCTACTCCAAATTACCTCAGTAGTGCCAGTATCTAGTGCTGGGGCCAGGTCATGATGACTAAATTCACCATCATCTTTCTTTCGAATATTTTCAACCACAGTTTTTGTTATTGTTGCAACATCCAAATCTAAAGAGATTTTTGAAGTGACAAAAAACAAAGAACAGTCACTGATCATATTATTCTCTAAGTAGTTACAGTAATTCAGTAAATATAGAACACTCCTTCCTTCCTCCCCTTCCTTCTTTCCTTTCCTCCTTCCCTTCCCTTCCTTCCTTTTTTTGTGATGCTGGGAATTGAACTCAGGACCTTATGCATGCTAGGCAAGTGGTCTATCACTGACTATCACTGATCTACACTCCCAGGCCCTGGAACAGCAATTATTTAAAAATATAATATATAAAATATTAAAAACACTACAAAGCCGGGGTGGTGGCACACGCTTGTAATCCCAGCATTTGGGAGGCTGAGACTCCAGGATCTGGGTTCGTGGCCAGCCTCAGCTACCTAGTGAGGCCCTCCGCAACTTAGTGAGACCCTGTTTCAAAATAAAGAATAAAAAATAGGGCTAGGGGTATAGCTTGGAGGTAGAATGCCCAAATTCACCCCCAGTACTGCCAAAAAAAAAAAAAAAAAAAAAAAAGGAAATTGCTAAAATTAAAAAAAAAAACAACTTACAGAACTTCACTGAAAATTTTATTCCTTTTTTTTCACTCCTTTCAAGAGAAGACTCAAAATTGAAGGATCAATGTTAAGAGCCAAAATGAAAATTTACCTATGAAGACCAACAGATGACATATTCAGCCATTTTTACCTGCTTCTTTAGCCAGCTCCAAGCAATGGTGGCGTTGTTCAAATTCTGTAACACCTTCCAAAAATAACGCATACTGGGCAACAGCGAGGTCTTGAGGCAAATGACAGGTATAAAATGCTATGAGATCTGTATGTTTCTCATTTATTAAAAGCTAAAAAATAGAAAAATATCAAAGTAGATCAATAATAAAATAAGTTATAAGATCAACAGTGCTTTTTTAAGAGTTTACTTTAAAATTTCAAATATATTAAGGAGAATAAACAGACATGGATTTGTTCTGCTAATCAGAATAATTTTAAATTCCAAAAATGTATTCAGTATAATTCAAAGATCTCTTATGGATTCTGATTACTTTCCTACCATTGGATATTAAAATATTATCATTCTGATTTTTGTTTTCATTACAATAATAAAAAAAGGATCAAGTTGTGGATTCTCAAAGTTTACCTGTATATATGTCTTTAAAACTTCAATAGAAACTTCTTCCTTCGTAGGAAAAAAGACATAATTCATTATTATTATTTTTTAATTTTTATTATTCAGCACAGATTTTTTATACATTTCTTGAGTACAACAGGGTTACGTATACATTTACGACATATCAATCATTGTCAGAACACAATTAGCACCACTTCTTCGCTTTCCACGTATAGCCCCAAAAAACATAATTCAATTATAAACAAAACTGCTTATATATACCCAGTAATAAAATTTCTAATTAACTATACACTAGGCTAAATGTTTGGCAAAGTTCACTTATTGCCTAATTTCACCATGCCATAACTCTGTAATTACTGTTGTTATTCACATTTTAGAAAGGAAGAAACAAAGACGCAGGGAAGTTTTATTTACCCAGAATTATACCAGGTAGAAGTTGCTAAGTAAGAATATGAACTCAAAATTCTTACTCCAAGCAAGGCATGGTGGTGCACACCTCTAATCCCAGTACTTGGGAGGCTGATATGAGAGGATCACAGATTGGAGCCCAGACTGAGCAACATAACAAGACTCTCAGCAACCTAGCAGTACCCCTTTCCAAATAAAAATAAAATAGGACTGTGAGCTTAGCTTGGTAGCATGCCCCCTGAGTGCAATCCCCAGTCAGTACCCCCAAAACAAACAAACTCTTATTCCAAAGCTTAGGTTTGCACTACTGTATCATTCTGCTTCTACATGTACTCTAACCAAATGTTATCACACATTTTGGAGAAAAGAAACAAACCAGGCATGGTGGCATACACCTGTCATTCCAATTACTCAGAAGGTCAGCACAGGAGGATCACAAGTTCAAGGCCAGCCTAGGCAATGACCCTATCTCAAAATAAAAAGGGCTGGAGGTATAGCTCTGTGGTAGAGTGTTTGCCTAGCATGAGTGAGGCCCTGGGTTCAATCCCTGGTTATCTCCCCACCCGCCAAAAAAGAAAAAAGTCTCACATAGAACTTAGCCTGATTCAGTCAGTAGGCATAGTTGTTTGATTTAAAGTTGGATATCAATAAGGAATAAGTTCTTAAAAATCAAATAACCCTCACATTCTTTGGCTACAGACTAGAACCCTAAAGTATCAATCATAGTGAGTTATCATTGGGTGACCATAAGAAACTATATGGAAGACTTCTGCACATTTATCATTTCTAGAAAACAACAAAATGGAACATGTTTTTCTGGTAATAGATATATAGCATCAATCTTGCAGAAAAGGATAAATTGTTCACTTTTACTTACTTTGGTCTGTAGTCCCAGAGTACGGAAAAACAAAATGAGATGAGTCATAAAACGGAGAAGGTGTCCAGGTAGATTGCTTCTGCTTTTGGAAAGCCATTTGCTAAACTCATCCATCAATCCTACAAGCCATCGAAGTAAAAATTTAGCAATAAAATCAGAGAGAAATAAACATTTACCTCAGTCCTAAAGTGCTATTAAATCACTGTCTCATTGTTAGAAGCCATCATCTAATCATCTATTTCCTCTTAAACAGACTCTGGGTTAAATTTAAACTTTACAATTAAGTAAAAAGTTACATTCAAATGGGTGGATATTTATAAATATTAAAAAATGTAGTACATCAGACATATTGTTTGATACTTTTTACAAAAATCACTATAAGCCGGGCGTGGTGGCACACGCTTGTAATCCCAGCATTTGGGAGGCTGAGACCGGAGGATCCGGGTTCGCGGCCAGCCTCAGCTACCTAGTGAGACACTCCGAAACTTAGTGAGACTTGGTTTCAAAAATAAAGAATAAAACATAAGGCTGGGGGTATAGCTCAGAGGTAGAACGCCCGAGATCAATCCCTAGTACCGAAAAAAAAAAAATCACTATAAAAAAAGTGAACTCAGACAAAGTATAACAAGTATCTTACCATCAATGTCTCCCAGGATAAGGAATTTTTGAACTATATGATAATGTTCTTGATTCTCTTCCAGAACTCTCTGAAAAAATTTTTTTAGATTTTCCATAAATCTTCCAGTTGTCATTCTGAAGTATGTACTCATTGTTAAACTAAAAATGTCAAGCTCTTGAAGGAATACATATAAAGTTGGAAATCAAGGGCCTCAGTAAGATGAAAACAAAATAAAACAAGAGAAGCCTTTGGAATATACTCAAGGCTTACAGATACAGGATTAAACAACTGAACTTGATCACAACAATTTAATCTCTGGGAATGCTGTTAAAGTATTATCTTTTTTTTTTTTTTTTTGCGGTACTGGGGATTGAACTCAGGGGCATTCTGCCTCCGAGCTACACCCCCAGCCCTATTTTTTATTCTTTATTTTGAAACCGAGTCTCACTAAGTTGCGGAGTGCCTCACTAGGTAGCTGAGGCTGGCCGCGAACCCAGATCCTCTGGTGTCAGTCTCCGGAATGCTGGGATTACAAGCGTGCGCCACCACGTCTGGTTAAGTATTATCTTTTGCCAGGCATGGTGGTGCATGCTTGTAATCTCAGTACTTGGGAAGCTGAGACAGGAAGTCAGGAGGATCTCGGGTTCCCAGCAAGCCTCGGTTACTTAGTGAGGTCCTTCGCAACTTAGTGAGACCCTGTTTTAAAATAAAGAATAAAAAATAGGGCTGGGGTGTAGCTCGGAGGTAGAATGCTCCTGGGTTCAATCCCCAGTACTACAAAAAAACCCCAAAAATGTATTATCTTTTATATTTCAGCACTCCATAGTGGATCAGAAAAGAAGAACCCAAGTGACTTAAGCAAAATAAACTTTCAGCTACAGTGCACAACAGTTTAACATCTATTTTTTTTTTGTGGTACTGGGGATTGAACCCAGGGGCATTCTACCTCCCAGCCAAACCCCCAGTCCTATTTTTTATTCTTTTATTTTGAAACAGGGTCTCACTAAGTTCCGGAGAGCCTCACTAAGTAGCTGAGGCTGGCCTCAAACTCGGATCCTCCAGTCTCAGCCTCCCAAGTACTGGGATTATAAGCATGTGCCACCACGCCCGGCTTAATATCTATTTCTTATTCCACATATATTAACAAATTCATAGCTAGGTGTGGTGGCACATGCCTGTAATCCTAGTATGTAGGAGGCTGAGACAGGAGGATTGCATGTTTGAGACCAGCCTCAGCAATTCAGTGAGACTGTCAGCAACCTAGTGAGACCCTGTTTTAAGACAAGAAATAAAAAGGGCTGGAGGTGAAGCTCAGAGGTAGAATGCCTCTGGGTTCAATGCCTCTGGGTTTAATCCCCAGTACCAACAACAACAAGAAGTTCCTATTAACATTTACCTTTTTGTCAGTAGCTTGAAGTTCCTCAAAAACCTTTTCTAAGGTCCAACTTCAAAGAAAAAAAAAAAAAACGAAAATAAATGGATATTAACACTATGAGAAAGATCTGTAACATAAAACTTCAAAGAACACACTACAAATTGCCAAGACTCACTTTGCTTCTAAATATTCTCTAGGGAGTTCTTCAGTTACATCCAAAGTCATGACTGATGTCCGGATCTCCTGTTCTACTAGACTGTCCACCATCACCCGGAAGTAGGCCCACACAGTGTCCTCCCATGTGTCACAGACGGGGAGAAGCTTTTTCCCGTTCCAAAACAGAAAGAGAAAAAGGAAAGCAATTACCTCCATTGATATGAACCATGAAGTCACTTTATGATGAAATGAAACACTGTAGATTAGAGGAAATTATACCAAGACTATATGCTTATAATCCCAGTACTTGGAAGGCTGAGACAGGAGGATGGCAGGTTCAAAGCCAGCCTCAGCATCTTAGTAACAAGACTAAGCAACCCAGCAAGAGCCTGTTTATAAAAAATAAGAGTTGGGGTATAGCTCAGAGGCAGAACCCCTTGGGTTTAATCCCCAGTATCAAAAAAGAAAAAAATTATAACAAACAAGCCTTTCTCTCCCAAACTACATCTTCTAAGGAGTTGGAATTACTAAGGCTTTTTTTTTTTTCTCCACAACAAATTCACATTAGCATCTATTTTGCATCTGATATGAGATAGCATTTCTTTTCTTTCTTTTTTATTCTTTGTGGGACTGGTAATTGAACCCACACTCATTCTACCTCCAAGCTATACACCAGCCCTTTTAATTTTTTTGTTTGTTTGTTTGTTTGTTTGTTTGTTTTAAACAGTCTCGCTCGGTTGCTGTGGCTGGCTTCAAAAGAACCTGTGATCCTCCTGTCTCAGCCTCCCAAGTACTGGAATTACAGGCAAGAACTACCATGCCTGGCTGATAGCATTTCAATGGATCATAATAGCATACCTCAAAATATCTGTAAAATGCTGGGCGTGACAAGCCGGGCGTGGTGACGCACGCTTGTAATCCCAGCATTTGGGAGGCTGAGACCTGAGGATACCGGTTCACCGCCAGCCTCTGCTACCTAGTGAGGCATTTCGCAACTTAGTGAGACCCTGTTTCAAAATAAAGAATAAAAAATAGGGCTGGGGGTATAGCTCGGAGGTAGAATGCCCCCGAGTTCAATCTCCAGTACCGCAAAAAAAAAAAAAACTGTAAAATGTAAAGGGTGGAAGAGGTTATAAGAAACACATACACATATGTAAGGCAACACAAAGAACCATTATGCCTTAGTGGTACATTTCTGGATATGGCTTTGGGTATTAAAAAGTCATTAATAAACATGTTTTATAACTGGTAATTCTTAGAAATTAAGTCTGATTTCTTTCATTAAAATCATGCGTATATAGGATACAGCAAATTAAGCATAATACAAGTCGCTATTCTGTTTCATGCTACTTTTAGAAAGTAGCTTAAGTTTATAAGATTTGTTATATTTAGAGTATTTTATGTATCTGACTTTATTTCATAGAAAAAATATTAAAAGATTACATACCTGCTTGAGATTCCCACTTAAAGCGGCATAAATTGCTCTCTCGTATCTATTAAAAAGCTCCTAAAATATAATGAATATAAATATTTGAAATACTGTTTTTCTTAGTATGTTAATTTTCCCCACAATCTGGCATTCTACAATTTTGTCTAGAGAATCAAGACTGAAACTATTCACTTTTTTTTTTTTTGGTACTGGCAATTGAACCCAGAGGCATTTTACTTCCAAGTTACACCCCCAGCACAGCCCGATTTTATTTTTTATTTGAAAACAGGGTCTTACTAGGTTACTGACAGTCTTGCTAAGTTGCTGAGGCTGGGTTCAAACCTACAATCCTCCTGTCTCAGCCTCCCAAATACTAGGATTATAAGTATGCGCCACCAAGCCCGGCTCACTTGATAGTTTTTAAATTTCAGTGAAAATCTAATGCTGTAATAAGAGGTATCTCTTAGTTTGATTAAAAAAAAAAATACTGAAGTCTTCAGGAAAAAGTCGAACATTTAAATTTCAATACAGGATGAAGTGAGGTGTGGTAGCGTACTCCTATAATCCCAGTACTTAAGATGCTGAAACAGGAGAATCACAAGTTCATAGCCAGCCTCAGCAACTTAGGCCCTCAGCAACTCAGCAAGACCGTTTCAAAATAATTAAAAAAAAAAAAAAAAAAAAATGGGGCTTGAGGTATAGCTCAGAGGTAGAATGGCCCTAGGTTCAATCCCCAGTGCCACCAAAAAAGAAAAAAAAAAAATCAGGGTGAAAACAGAGCCAATTCTATTGGATGTTTTGATTATCTGTAATCAAGTTTTATCCACTAGAGCCTGCATATGTGTTTTCTCCTGGAATATCTCATAAGTACTTGATACATTTCTGATGCTGACCTAAAAATAACATCAAAATTGCATGCATCAAGCCGGGCGTGGTGGCCCATGCTTGTAATCCCAGCATTTGGGAGGCTGAGACCATCAAAATTGCATGCATCAAGCCGGGCATGGTGGCCCATGCTTGTAATCCCAGCATTTGGGAGGCTGAGACCAGAGAATTGGGGTTCGAGGCCAGCCTCAGCTACCTAGTGAGGCACTCCGCAACTCAGTGAGACCCGGTTTCAAAATAAACAATAAAAAATAAGGCTGGGGGTATACCTTGGAGGTAGAATGCCCCTGAGTTTAATCCCCAGTACCGCAAAAAAAAAAAAAAAAAAAAAAAAAAAAAAAAAAAAAAAAAAAA
>PVLC010030280.1:0-19600 GCA_004027655.1 Graphiurus murinus | reverse complement strand
CTGATACAGCTGCTCTGTAATCATTGACACATATTCTAAATAGGGATCTGTAGGTTCACTAAGGCATCACTCCTCACCCCAACCCAATAAAAAGGTCTGGTGAACATCTTTGGTATAATTGGGAAGGCAAAAGGAAAGGTAAAGAAAAGAATAAACAAAAAAGGATAAAAAGGAGGAAAGAAAAAAATACAAGAAAGATAAGAAAGAGCATATCAGGGTCAGGAAAGATTTTTTTGTCTATGAACAATACACAACTTCTCCTATCTGGCCTCATTTCCCATAAAAAAAAAATCCGACAATACATTGAAATTTAAGACTTTGTCCAATTTAAAAGAGAGCTAATACATATTTTAGTTCTAAGATTAGTATAGTATGTAGATTGGGAGAGAAGAAACATGGTGAAATTGTGAGAAGTGATTAGCTGTAGAATCTCTTTAAATGATCAGCTTCAAATTATTTATTCACTCTACTCCCATGACATCCATCTTCAAAGTCACCTCATGGTCACAGCATCAACCTTGCAGTGCTGGCTACCTTCTGGGAAGGCTTTCTCCAGTGGTCTTGGTGTATATTTACTGGTCTCTACAGTCATACACCTATGGTTGCAAGATCTTTCTGCCATGATGGAAACATTCTGGCTGCCCAGTTTCAGATTCTCATTGAAACGAGAAATGGAATTTCTTTTTTTTTTTTTCGATACTGGGGATTGAACTCAGGGGCATTCTACCTCCAAACTATACCCCAAGCCCTATTTTTTTTTATTCTTTATTCGAAACAGGGTCTCACTAAGTTGTGGAGTGCCTCACTAGGTAGCTGAGGCTGGCCACGAACCCAGATCCTCTGGTCTCAGCCTCCCAAATGCTGGGATTACAAGCGTGCGCCACCACACCCGGCTAAGAAATGGAATTTCAATTGTGTTGAATTTTAAGTAATTTAAATTGAAATAGCCACATGTATAGTTTTACAGCTGGGCAGTATGATAGAATTGAAAAATTCCCTCATTTGAAATTAACAGAGCTGGTGATGAGGTGAGTTGGGATGGGGAATGAAATGAACAACTGTTGATATCATTTGTAAACATGTGAAACTGTGCAAGTGACTTGATCATTAGTCTTAAGACCCTATGGACTAGGGCACCCATTTACAGAAGAGATAATTGCGACTCAGTTAACTTGGCTCAAATTCTAGACTTCATAATAGCAGTTGAGTTTTGAACCAAGGATTCTCTAACAGCAGAGCCCAGGCTGTCTCTATGTTCTTGGAGAAGCCTCAGAGACAAAGCAAGGAGGGGCTAGGATTCTGAGACCAGGCTGAGGGCAAGAGTTAACTGGAGCAATCATCTGCTCTCCTTACTTTCCTATAACTTGTCCTATGCATTACTTTGCCTGCCTTTTCCCTAATGATAACCTGAAGATGTATTTATTAATTTGTGAAACCAATGCATACTCATTATTTATAAAAAAAAAAAAAAAAACAAAAAACAAACTCAAGATTTCTCCCCTCCAAAAAAAAAAAAACAAATCAGAGAACAGAAAAAAAGCATCCTGAATTCTATGCCCAGTCCTGAAGCTTTTCCCTTTCCTTCTTCAGCCAAACTATTGCAAAATGAATATAATATGCAGGCTCACTCCACTCCTCAGACATGTACAGGGACCTTTGGAGTTCGTCAAAGAACACAGGAAATTTTTGAAGTTTCTGGTTCTCTCACTAATAAGAAAAAAGAAAAAGGTCCTTAAAACAATAATAATTATAGAACTGATGGCAATCTGAAAATTTAAATACTACTAAGGCGACATTACTAAAATAACACACATCTGTACTTCAACACAAGATGGATCTAGTGAGTTTCTGGTCATTCTGAGCAGCAGTGGTTATGGTTTAGACATGAGTTGAAGATGAGGTTTCTGGCCCAGGGGTTTTGCACCCCGGCCCCATTAAGAGGAAGCCAGAAAAGGCAAAGAGGAGACCAAATTCTGGACCTAGCTGGCTCCCAGAGCCACAACCATGACTGCATTTTGGGTACATCCATAATATTTTAGAAAAAACATGGTTATAAATAAATATTTAGGATGATCACAGGTTCAAGAAGAGTATCTACAACTTAGCCAGGCCCTCAGCAACTTAGTGAGACCCAGTTTCAAATTAAAAATAAAATAAAATAGGGCTGGGAGTGTAGCTCAGATGTAGAACAGCTCTAGGTTCAATTCCCTGTAACACACACACACATGCACAATGAAGTAAGGAAGTAAGGAAGGAAGGAAGGGAGGGAGGGAGGGAGGAAGGAAGGAAGGAAGGAAGAAAGAGAGGGGCCTGGGCATGGTGCCACATGCCCATGATCCCCATACTTCAGAGTCTAAGAAAGGAGGATCGAGATTTGAGGCCATCACATGATAACTTAGTGAGACCTTGCTTCAAAAAATAAAAAGGGCTAGGTGTGTATCTCAGAGGTACAACACCTCTGGGTTCAATCTCCAGTACCATAAAAAAAAAAGTTTTGTAATAAAAAGACAGATGGAAACTCCTATGTTCTTCATAATAATTTAAGGTTTTTATATAATTATATGTATGATGTCTTTATGCTTATTTTATGAGATGTAAGAGCACTGTTTAAATTTTTAAAGTTGTAACAGAGCCACAGTAATTTATGTTTATTTCTTCAATTTCGGAGTTTTTCTGTGAGTTATTTGCCAGGGAAAAACTTAATTGACTAGGCAACCTGTAATTATGCATTTTCCTTTGAAAAAATATCACTCTATTCACAATGCCCCCCTTTGTCATTCTTTTCAGGTCAAGTGTGAGCCAACTGTATGCAGTTCATTAACATGACCAGGCTCCTTACCTCCTACTACCTCCTTGCTAGTCTCTTGTCAATGTGTGACTTCCTGATGCTTGAAAAAAAAAAGTTTTTTATTCAAATTGATAGATGATTTGAACCATTGAAAACTTTTTAACTGAAGACTTGGAAAAGAAATTTGAAATGAATCAGCATGGGAGGCCTTTGGGTGTTTACTCCCTTCAGGTCATTCCTGTCATCTCAGAAGGTTTCCTTTCCCTCTCAGTGATTTGGAAAAGGTGGCATGAGTAATCCAATCAGGAAAATTTGGCAATTTACATTAAGACTCAGAACTTCAAATATGTTTTAAATATCACTGTGGAGCCTTCCCAGAGTATATGCTGAAGTGCAGGATTGCTTTAGAATCGTCATGGCTGTTATGGCCTCTAAGAGGTAAAGATGCCAGACAGAAGAATGAGGAAACCATGGAAGTCAGCCCCTTGGTTGTCTAGAGGAATCTCAGGACTTTTCATGAAGTTTCCAGAATTAAAGATAAAAACTATAAGGACATTCTTTTGACACTATCGTCAACCTCACAAACAGCCCAGAAACACACAAAATCCTAAATGCACCCTGACCCTTTGGAAGGACTAGAAAGAGAGAAAGGGCAGAAACAAAACCACGTAGAAGAAAGAGATAGATAGGTTTCTAGTTCCATCGCTTCTTCTTATTACCTATCAGGCCTTGGACCAGCCACTTTCCCTCAGAATGTCTTTCTGATGAAGAGTGGAATGCCATGATCTTTAAGGGCCTAATCAACTTTAAAGCCCTTGTGTGATCGTGGCTCTAGGAAAGCAGGCACTTCCTTTCCTCAATGCTAAGGAAGCTGGTCTGATTTCCAGCAAGGGAATAAATGCATTTGGTGCCATGTGTCCTAGGGAAGATGGACCTGTGAGATGTCCCTTTTGCATGAGAAACCAAAAGGTCACTTAACACAGCACAGTCTCCTTTTACAACACCCTGATAGGTACTGTTAGATCCAGTGTCTCCTTGAATTTCTGAAATGGTGAAAGGCTCTTTTTTCCACAGACCAAGGAACTCAGAATTTGGGGAGCCTAGTGTCCAACCCATGGGGAACTGTAATCCTGGTCATTGGAGCTCTACTGTGCCACTTTGTTCCCTTGAAGACATGTTCTCATTTTTCATTTTTGTTTCTCTCCCTGCCTCTAACTCTCCTTTCACCTTTCTCTTTCTTCTTTATTCAATTACCTCAATGTGAATAGGAATAAGAAATGCAATCATGCTAGGTGTGGTGGTTCACACCTGTAATCCTAGTAGTTGGGAAGTTGAGACAGGAGGATTGCAGGGTTGAGGCCTTTAGCAACTGAGTGAAAACCTTAGCAACTTAGCAAGACTATGTTTAAAAGTAAAAAATAAAAAGGACTTGGGTGTAACACAGAGGTAGAATGTCCCTGTATTCAATCCCCATTACAAAAAAAAAAAGAAAAAATGCAATCCTAATGTAAAACATACAGATTAGTATGACATGATCCTTTCTAAACCTACCTAGTTCAAATTCTTGACCTGTATTCAAACCTATTGCTCAAACTGTGTTGTATTGGCCCTTAAATGTACAGTCACAGGGATGGGAACACCAAGCTGTGGATGGAAAGGATATAACTGACTAGTGGGAAGGCAGGTGCCTCTTGACTTTCCAGAAAGAAGAGAAATAAAGAAGTAATAATGTTGTTTTATGTTGATAACCTAACAAAATTGTTCAAATCTCTATTTAAATTGAAGGTACATATTTAAAACCCATCACTTCTAGGCCTGGGAGCTACCAGAGATTTGAGGCACACACTATCAATGTTTCATCCTGAAAAACACATTCAGGTTTTGATGGGGAGTTATTTTTTATTAGATCAGAGAATAAAAATTTTTCTACCTCATTAGAATTTTCTGAAGCAAGTTGCTGCCCCTAGTTGCCTTTAAATAAAATCACATTTGAAGTGAACATGCAGGCTGCCTCCCTTCTAACTGGAGCCATGAAAGCCTCAGGTTGGAGGGTCACTGTCCCCCTCATCCTCCACATTTCAGGGCTCAAATTAAAAGGGGCACATCTGGGTTACCCCAGATTTTGTTGTCGCTAGAGACAAGTATTTTGGTAAAGCAAGACTTTGAGTAGAAATAAATTGAAAATACTTTTTA
Organism: Graphiurus murinus; assembly: GCA_004027655.1. Classification (NCBI taxonomy): domain Eukaryota; kingdom Metazoa; phylum Chordata; class Mammalia; order Rodentia; family Gliridae; genus Graphiurus; species Graphiurus murinus. Next base: position 14,619 of record PVLC010030280.1, on the reverse strand, counting down.
AAAAAATCTTCTTTCCTCCTTAACATTTAAACCACAGTGTGATTCTTTAAATCAGACTGTGTTCCTTGTAAAAAACAGGGTCTGCTTGTGCAAACAGAAAGAGCTACCTCACCTAACTGCATTGTAGCTGGCCACAGACAGACTCAGTATTAGAGGATTGCTTGGAAAACCACAAACAGCTACTGAAATGGAGACATTCTTCTGAAAAACTGATGGCAGTGAGGAACATCAGTTCTGAGAGAGGAGCAGAGACAGAAGTCAGACACTGAACACAGCTATAGCAAATCTCATCAACTGCAGTCATTTCCTACTAAGCGACAGAAGTTGTAGCATTGTCCTTAGAGATGAATCTGTCTTACAGAGATGCTTTTCAAAGTCAACCATGGATATCATGGAATGGATCCACAGTAGCAGAGGGCTTTTCATCTTCGTCTTATCCCAGAGGCTCCTCTGCCTCCAGGTCTCTTGCAAGTCAAGGGAGCACTGTGCACAAGACAGTGGGTCTGGCCTTCTGCCCACACCAGGGCAGGCTGCGGTTGCCATGGCTACAAAGGCAAGGACAGCCCTCGGCTCTACAAAGCCCTTAGTCTTTTGCTCATAGGCCCTTTCAGTTGGTATTTTTAAAAGTTATTTTATTAGTGCATTACAATTCTACATTGTAGTGAGGTTCAATGTGATAAAAATACGTGCACACAGCTCTTGGTGCCTTTCTTTCCACATCTCATCCTGCTACCCCTTCCTTCCTCCCCACACATGTTAGTGAGATTGGTAGTAACACCTTCACATATTGCCATAGTATTATTTGAATTGTTTCCTTCCTCAATTCTCCTCTTTCCCCTCTCTAATTTCCTTCCCAATTCTCTTTCATTACTCTACAGGTCACTCTCCACATTATTTAAAGTCCCTTATATTTCCTATTTTCTCTCTTATTTCCACATAGGAAAGAAAACAGATAATCTTTGACTTTCCAAGAGTGGTTGATCTCACTTGGCATAATATTCTCTAGTTCCATCCATTTTCCTGCAAATGATGTGATTTTGTTCTTCCTTATGGCTGAGTAGAAATTCATTGTGTGTATGAACCACATTTCCAGAGGGAGAATTCAGAAGTTTATTAGATTGATCAATGATCTAAAAGAAGATCTAAGGAAGGAACTCAGAATAAACAGGAAGTGAATGCATTATAGAACCAACCCAGGTATCTGTCAACAGACAAATAAAGAAAAGTTGGCATTATCTTCTGCAGAACCCTGGGTGGCAGGTGAAAGGTGGGATTTACCAACACTCAAACCAACATGGCAACAAATGACAGATGAGCCATCAAGTGGGACAGCTTTGAAGAAGCCGTCTGTGAGTGTGTGGCAGGAGAACTTGTTCCCACACTCTGTGTATTTGATCCCACCTGGGTTGAGGCACCATCTTCAGTCTCACATTATTTTTGTCCAGGGCCCAAACAAGAGGTGTTAGCACCCAAAGGAACCCTGTGCCACACCAAGCAAGTGAATGATGTCATAGGCCCTGGAGCAGAAGTCAGAACCGTGTATAAGCAGTGTCACAGCACTGTCTGTTGTGTGGGCTCCCAGGAAAGAATGGCATGGTGGTTAAGAACTTGAGCTGTGAAGAGGACCTCTGAAAGTCCAAAATGGCTCTTCAATCCACCAGCTGTCTAGCCAGGAGAAGTCTTCACACCTCCCTGGACCTCGATTGTCTCATATGATGAATGGGGTGATAACATTAATAATGAGAATATCTGTTTCTCAGGGGTAGGCCAATGCTCCAGAAGGGGTGAGATAAGCATCCCTAGGAAGGGAAGGTGCTCTCCTCCCCTGCTCCCACCACTCTCCCTGCTCCTCTCAGACCTGCTGTGGGATTCTCAAAGGCATCCCTCACTCCTCCCTGCTCCGTTTACTCTCACCTGTTCTAGTGTTCATCCTTACCATCCTTCTCATGAGCAGCAACTCCTAGAAGGAGGCAGAAGAATGAGCATCTTGCTTTCTGAGATGTCCTGTGGTTGTGTCAGGGCTTTAAAATGTCTCACTATCCAAGTTGAATCCCTCCTTTTTAAGCATAAAGTAGGAGGTCTTGTATGCTAATGTATAGTTACAAGTCACAGGGGGGAACAAGGCACTTTGTGAAATTTCTCTCTCTCTCTCTCTTTTTTTAAATACAAAACCATTTATTTGCTGTTTACATTTCTTCTTCCCATCTCTGTCCCAGACCTGGAACCCAGCCAGCTTCTAAGGCTTCCTGCTATCTGGTTCCTGAATGTGGAGTTCTCTTTGTTTTAAATATGCAGACTCTTTCCGTGCATTTATATTTTGCAAATTTCATTTCAGAGATGTGTAAAATAGTGAGATAGTCCAGAATAATGCAGGATACTAAATCACTTTAGAGACACACCACAAGGTCCTAATATCATAAAAATCTTTCCTTCAAATCTGCAAGTTTCTTTTTGCAAGTCATTACAATTGTGTTACAGCCTTGAGGACAAAGAAATGAGCTTCCGATTCCCCTCCCTGTATACTCCATCCATCCAAATATTCCTGAGCACTTCTCTGTGAGTGGCAATGTTTTAGTCCTGGGGAGCCAGCAGCAAGCAGAGTAGACCAAAGTCCCTACCCTCATGGGCTTTCCTTCCTGCACAGTGCTTAGCACATGAACAAGGCTCAGTGAATAACTGTTGAGTGAATTTACACCTACATTTAAACCCTCATGGAGAAATCATTCCACAACATTTAAACCAGCTATATCATTTCTTTAAGAAGTATAGCCAATTGCATAGCTGAAGTTCAGAAAATAAAATTAAAATATTGGCTCATTTTCTAGAGAATCCACTTGAACAGAGCAACAACAAAAGTGCATGCATAAGAGAGAAAGAGAGGGAGGGGAGAGAGAGAGAGAGAGAGAGAGAGAGAGAGAGAGAGAGAGAGAGAGAGAGATGTTCAAATGGCTGCAGCCCAAGCATCCTAGGAAAATGTTACTTAGAAATTAACATAAGCACGGACTTCTGGGAAGATGGCATCTGAGTGAAACACCTCTATTCAGGCGCTGTGAGCTTGAATCAAATCTTCCATAAAAACAGCTTCTTGACAGAAGGAAAAAAGCAACTAAAAATGAACAAAACTACGAAAACTGAAGTACAGCTGAACAGAACCCAGAAAGCCAACCAGGGAGAGCAAAGGAGCCCATTTGTGCAGCACCGGTGTCAAGCCACAGAGTGGCGGCTGCCATTGAGCCAGCTGCCTGGAGTCTACTAACACCGAGATATCCAAGGACCTTCTGCATTCCCAGCACCAGAGGTGGAGTAAGCAAATCCAGAACTCCACATCCTAACCAGGTGGCATATCCCTCCACCTTCAACAGTGACCAGATCATGTGGGACGACCAGTGTAAGCCCACACAGGGCCACCCCAGCTTACCTCTACCTCCAGAGCCAGAGCAGTGATCAACTGCACTGCAGAGCTTGAATCAAAAGCTGCAAAAGCAGCTTCTTGACGGAATGAAAGAAAAGCAAAACAGCAGAAAAGTGAACAAAGCAACAAAAGCAGCTGATCAGAACCCAGAAAGCAGACCAGGGAGAACAAAGGAGCCGGTACGTGCGTGGCAGTGGCAGCCGCCATTTTGTGAGTCGCCCACAGCAGCAGGGATCTACCCAAAAGGTCTGCAGAGGACAAATCAGGTCTGTTCTTACAACCTTGCGGGGTTTTTTATTCTGTTCCTTGTTGGTTTTTGTTTGTTTGTTTGTTTTGGGGGTTTTTTGTTTTGTTTTTACTCTGTTTTTGTTTTGCATTGCTTTGATTTATCTATGTTTGTTTGGAGGATTGATTGCTTTGTTAGTTTTTGCTAGACCCTAGAAGTCAACACCTGAAACCCACCAAAGGCACCAATAGAGTGGGCAGAAGAAGTCCCAGAGTAATTGCAACTCAGTACAAGGTACCATTCACAGAGAGAAAATAAAAATAAGAAACCTATAAATTCAGAGAAAGCTTGTAAGAGCAGCAAAGATATAAATTTAAGAACCGGGAAACTATGGGAAGGAAAAATAGCAAAGAAACAATGAGTCAACACAATCCCACAATAACAGAACTCAACAACACTGAATGGCAGAGACTACTGGAAGAACAATTCAGATCTTTAATAGTAAAAATGATACAAAACTTCCAGAAAGAATGTAGAGAGAGCTGGAAAGAAATAAAGGAACAAATAAACAAAGAATCTGACACCCTGAGCAGGAATCATAGAGAAGCCTTGAGGGAAGCGAAGGATGTGAAAGATGCAACAATAGAAGTGAAAGCATCAATACAAACTATAAACAGTAGATTAGACCACATGGAAAATAGAATATCACTCTTAGAAGATGACCATTCGAAAATGAATCCATTGTACATAATCTAGAAAAAAAATTCGACAGTATGAATTGGACATCAATGAAACATGGGCCAACTTTAAAAGAGCTAAACTAAGAATAATAGGCATAGAAGAGGGATTAGAAGTTGGAACTAATGGAATAAACAACCTTTTCAAAGAAATAATGTCAGAGAATTTTCCAAACATAGAAAGAGAAGTTGACATACAGGTACAGGAAACATACAGAACTCCCTCGAGACAGGACCAAAGAAGAGGTTCACCACGCCACATAATAAACAAGCTGACTAATGTAGAGGCTAAGGAGAGAATTTTAAAGGCAACAAAAGTAAAAGGCCAAGTGACATTCAGAGGCAAACCAATTGGAATCAATCCAGACCTCCCAAACCAAGTTATGAAAGCCAGGAGGGACTGGAATAACATATTCCAAACTCTGACAGAAAATAACTTGCAGCCAAGATTCTCCTACCCAGCAAAACTCTCTCTCAAAATTGACGGGGATATAAAAACCTTCCATGACAAACAGAAACTGAAGGATTTATGTCTTCCAAACCAACACTAGAGAAAATACTCAAAGAGATTAACTACAAAGAAGAACTAACAAGTAAACGTCAGAACCAGAGAAACAATAATTTCCAGGAAGCAAACAACTAAGCAAAGAAGAACAAACATGCTGGGCGTGGTGGTACACGCTTGTAATCCTCGTACTTGGGAGACTGAGACAGGAGGATCACAGGTTTGAAGCCAGCCTCAGCAACTTAGTGAGGCCATCTATAACTCAGTGAGATCCTATTTCAAAATAAAAGAATAAAATAGGGCTGGAGGTGTGTCTCAGAGATAGAATGCCCCTGGGTCTGGGTTCCATCTCCAGTACCACAAAAAAAAAAGAAGAACAAACCCTACAACACTACCACAAACAGAAGTCAAAACTCAAAATTTTAGGAATTAAAAATCATCTCTCAGTAATCACACTGAATATAAATGGTCTCAACTCCCCAATAAAAAGGCACAAGGTGGCAAAATGGATTAAAACCCAGAATCCATCTATATGATGCCTGCAAGAAACACACCTTATAATCAAATATTCCCACAAACTAAAGGTGAAGGGCTGGAGTAAGGTAATCCAGGTCAATGGAACTCAAAGACAAGCAGAAGTAACAACCATGATATCAGATAAATTAGATTTCAAGCCTAAGCTTATCAAAAGAAACAAATCAGGTCATTTTTTACTAGTAAAAGGAACAATACAGCAAGAGGAAATAACAATTATCAATAGCTATGCCCCAAACATAGATGCAGCCACTTTCATAAAACAAACTCTGCATGATATAAAGTCACACATAGATCCCAATACACTAATACTAGGAGACTTCAATACTCCTCTCACATCACCAGATCGATCTTCTAAACAAAAGGTCAGTAAAGATTCTTCAGGCCTAAATAATACCATAAACTAAATGGACCTGTTAGACACATACAGAATAATTCACCCAACTACAGCTGAATTCACATTTTTCTCAGCAGCCCATGGAACCTTCTCCAAAATAGACAACATTCTGGGCCACAAAAAGATTACTGGCAAATTCAAAAAATGCAGCATAATTCCCTGCATCTTTTCAGACCACAATGGAGTGAAACTAGAAATCAACTCTAAGAAGACCCAGAGTAACCAAGTAAACACATGGAGACTGAACACCACACTGCTGAATGAGGAATGGGTCATAGAAGAAGTAAGGGGAGAAATTAAAAAATTCCTAGAAACCAATGAAAACAGACACAATATATCAAAACCTCTGGGACACCTTGAAGGCAGTACTAAGAGGAAAATATATAGCACTGAATGCCCACATAAGAAGAATGGAAAATCACCAAATAAATAACCTAATGACACAGCTCAAAGCCCTTGAAAATTAAGAACAGTCTAGCCCCAAAGCCAGTAGAACACAGGAAATTATGAAAATCAGAGCAGAAATTAATGAAATAGAGAATAAAAGAAATACAGAAAATCAATAAATCAAAAGCTGGTTTCTTGAAAAAATAAACAAGATAGATAAACCATTGGCCAACCTAACCAAAAGAAAGAGAGAATCAACCCAAATTACAAAATATGAGATGAAAAAGGTGATATTGCCACCGACAGTGTGGAAATACAGAGGATCGTCAGAAACTATTTTGAAAAACTATACTCCAACAAAATTGAAAATATAGAAGAAATTGACAAATTTCTAGATACATATAACCTTCTTAAATTGAGTCAAGAAGACATAGAAAATTTAAATCAACCAATAACAATCAAAGAAATAGAAGTAGCAATAAAGAGTTTACCATCAAACAAAAGCCCAGGGCCTGATGGTTTTCTAAATGAATTTTATAAACCATTTATAGAAGAGCCCAATACTCAAACTATTCTGTGAAATAGAAAGAAATAGGACCCTCCCAAACACATTCTATGAAGCCAACATCACATTAATACCAAAGCCAAATAAAGACAGTTCAAGAAAAGAAAACTATAGGCCTATATCATTGATGAACTTAGAAGCAAAACTGCTAAAAATACTAGCAATGCGCATTCAAAACCACATCAAGAAAATTATACACCATGACCAAGTCAGGTTCATCCCAGGGATGCAAGGCTGATTCAACATATGAAAAACAATCCATGTAATTCACCACATAAAAAGACTCAAAGACAAAAATCACATGATCATCTCAATTGATGCTGAAAAAACAGTTGATAAATTCCAACACCCATTCATGCTAAAAGCACTGCAGAGAATCGGAATACAAGGAACATATCTCAAAATCATAGAGGCAATATACAATAGGCCCACAGCCAATATCATATTAAATGGAGAAAAACTGAAAGAGTTCCCATTAAAAACAGGAACAAGATAAGGATGTCCATTATCACCTCTTCTGTTCAATATAGTACTTGAGACTCTAGCAGAGCAATAAGGCAAGGGAAGGAAATCAAAGGGGTAAAAATATGGAAAGAAGAACTAAAACTATCCCTTTTTGCAGATGACATGATACTATACTTAGAAGACCCAAAAAAGTCAACCCAAAAATTTATAGAACTGATCAACAAATTCAGCAAAGTGTCTGGATACAAAATCAATCTTAAAACATCAGAAGCTTTCCTGTATGCCAACCATAAAGCCACTGAAAAAGAAATCCAGAAAACAATTCCACTCACAATAGTACCCCCAAAAATAAAATACTTAGGGATAACCTAACCAAGGAGGTAAAAGACCTCTATAAGGAAAACTATAAAAAGTTGAAGAAAGAAATTGATGAAGACCTTAGAAGATGGAAAGATCTACCATGCTCTTGGATAGGCAGAATAAGTATCATCAAAATGACCATCCTCCCAAAACTGATCTACAGATTCAATGCGACACCCATGAAATTACCAAGGTCACTCCTCACAGACATAGAAAAATCAGTCCTTAAATTCATTTGGAACATCTAAAAGCCCAGGATAGCCAAAGTAGTTCTTAGCAACAAGAACCATGCAGGAGGTATCACAATACCTGACTTCAAACTTTACCACAAAGCCACAGTAATAAAAACAGCATGGTATTGGCACAAAAACAGACACATAGACTAATGGAGCAGAATAGAAGATTCAGAAACAGACCCACATGTTTACAGTCAACTGATTTTTGACAAAGGAGCCAAAACCATACACTGGAAAAAAGATAGCCTCTTTAACAAATGGTGTTGGCAAAACTGGTTAACCATATGCAGGAAAATGGAAATAAACCCCACTTTCTCACCCTGCACAAGAGTCAACTCAAGGTGGATCAAAGACCTGGAAGTCAGGCCAGAAACCTTGCAGCTACTTGAAGAGGGCATAGGACAAACACTTCAACACATAGGCATAGGTAAAAACTTTCTCAACAAGACCCCCAAAGCACAAGCAACTCAAAAGATCAATACATGGGATTGTATTAAACTGAAGAGCTTCTGTGCAGCAAAGGAAACTATCAAGAACGTCAACAGAGAGCCCACAGAGTGGGAGAAAATTTTTGCCAGCTACTCTTCTGATAGAGGACTAATAACTAGGATATACAGAGAACTCAAGAAAATCACAGCTAAGAAAACAAATAACACGATCAAAACATGGGCAAAGGATCTAAATAGACATTTCATAAAAGAAGAAATACAAATGGCCAATAAATGTATGAGGAAATGTTCAACATCATTAGCAGTCAGAGAGAAGCAAATCAAAACTACCTTGAGATTTCATCTACAAATCTGTATTTCAATCAGAATGTCAGTCATCAAGAACACAAACAACAACAAATGCTGGAGAGCATGTGGAGAAGTGGGAACCCTAATACATTGTTGGTGGGACTGCGAACTAGTGCAACCACTTTGGAAAACAGTATGGAGGATCCTCAGACAAATGGGAACAAACCTATCATATGATCCAGCAATACCACTTCTGGGTATCTACCCAAAAGAATGGAAACCAAACTATTAGACCGATGCATGTGTATCTATGTTTATAGCTGCACAATTTTCAATTGTCAAACTATGGAAACAGTCAAGATGTCCATCAACAGATGAATGGATTACAAAACTATGGGATATGTAAACAATGGAATTTTACTCAGCCATAATGAAGAACAAAATCATGTTATTTGCTGAGAAATGGATGGAACTGGAAAACATTATGTTAAGTGATATTAGTCAGTTACAAAGAATAAAAAAAAAATGTTCTCCCTAATATGTGGATGCTAGGGAGATGACGGGGCATAAGAGGGACTCCAGATGAAGAAGGAGAAACCTTAGGTGAGCAAAGAACTTGACTTAATAGAAGGTGATAGGGGGAGGGGGGACACCCTAATGAGCATAATGTACTTTCATGAACACATCAAAGTCAATCAATATACTGAACTTGAGAAGGAGGGAGAAGGTGGGAGTGGGGTGGGAATTGGGGAAGGGTTAAATGAGAAATGTATGCATGTACCCTTATCAGTTTGTACCTAACAGAGATGTATGATTACAATGCACCAATTAAAAATAAATAATTAATTAATTAAAAGATAAGAAATTAACATAGGTTTCTACACCACTTATTTGTCCTTCATTGTTAGGCAATAATTCTCCCAGCCCCCTCCAACCAACAAGCAACCTCTTGTCCAGTACACTTCAACTACTACAGTGAGATGGGAGAAGGGATTAAACCCAGCAAAAGCGAACCTTAAAGACTGTATTCCCTCCCTGGCAACACTCTATTGATTTTCTCACATTCCCCAAAGATCTGAGACATTTTATAATCATGACTATAATTGAATGCCATCAGGGGTTCAAGAGGACTTCCCTCTTTAACATTTAAAGAGACAATAAGCATCAGTTTTAAAGCCATTAAGCCTTACCAGAAGCCAAGGGGGCCCTGCAGAGGACCTCTGTCTTCTGATTTCCAGTTTCTTAATCTTGGCTCTAGGTACCTGGCTACCCACTCCAGAGAAAGCAGAGAAAATTCCCTGTCCCTCTCCTAATATTGTTATCTGACTGTCAAGACGAGCTACAGGAGGTGGGGAGAGCTGTTTGGAAGGGATCATTTCAAGAAAAATCAATGTTAAAAGACTCCCATCAAAGACTCCTTGCTATGAACAAGATAGGTAACAATAAAAGTGCCAGAAACTTCCAGATCTTCCAACTTCTAAAATCACATCCAGACAGCATCCCTAGACCCAGAGAAAGTGGAAATCTCTGTACTTAAATAACTGTTGAAAAGTTGGGGCTTGGAAGTTGCAAAGTATGCCTTTAATTTAAAAGACATTAAAAAAAGACTTAAAGTAAAAGAATACAAAATCCTAGGAGCCTTCAGTACTTTTGTTTTCCTTACTGTCAATATCCTGCTCTCTCCCCACCCTCTGTTTCCTCCTCTTTGTCCTGAATATGGTAGGTTGCGTAAGTTATTGTCTCAGATTGCCCTATCATCTAAGGGTTAGATTTTTTCCCATTATTACTTGGATAAGCTTGACTCATAGATCTCTATATTTCCCTGTGATTTTATTCCAGCTGAGCCAAATTGCCTCATCTTATCTTCTCTGATGCCTGTCCAATTTCCCCTATCTGTTAAGCTCTGTCTGGAGCTAATTAGAGGAAAAGCCTTATGAATATGTCCCCGGTTCTGCATGGTGTTTTGTAGTCATCATAGACAATATTCCAGATGATTGATAGTTATCTGCTGTTTTGAGATACATATGGCCACTTATTAATTTGATGTCTGTCATCACTCATGTTTAGATATATTTGGAAATTAGGCTTCCTAGTGAAATTTTCATAGATGAACTAGTGCTTGGGTGATTTTACATGACCACAATATTTCTAGGCTGTAAAATTCAAAGTTTCTTGCTGTTGGCCAGCCTTGAGCATTGTGACTCAATATCAGACTGCATATTTAGGGGAAAGGAGATCTTCCTGTTTCTGGCTGAGTAGGATCTGACTCGTCCATGTAATGAGACAGGACAGAAAGTTGGGATAGATAAACTGCAATTAGCCAACAAAAATTGCTTATCTCTGCCTTAGCTCAGCACCGAGAGATGTGCCATTAACACACAAAGCTAAATAAAATAATCTGCTAGTGGAGATAAGCATGATTGCTGCTGGTCTGGCTATGTAAACTGTGTACCATGAAATTAAAGCATCTGAGATGCAAAACAAAGAGAACCAGCTCACACTTGGAATGCATTTAAACTTTCTTAGACGAACGTGGGTTTGCGATGTGACCTATTGAGACCTCTGGAGGGTGGGGTCTGACCAGTGCATGCAGTGGCTGGGCACCTGTGAGACTTTTAATTTATCCAAATCCCACTGAGCTGCCTAGACTTGATAACATTCTAATGTACAGCTCTGCCCTCCGGATTTCACCATGCAATCATATCTCCTTGCAGCACTTGTTTTAAGAGGCCTCGTGGGGCACATTTTGTCCATATTGCCCTCTCTTTGTTCCTTGAATGTACAACATTTATCTTGGAAAGTAGGGTATCCTGTTTCTTGTCATCCAAAGAGCTCTGTGGGCTCAGGAAAACCTCTTTGAGAAAACTTCAGCTCCCATGTGCTGGAGGCAGAAGAGGCAGTGTCTGCCAGGTTGGTCAAGAACCTCCATCCTGCCCCAGTAACCGGCACCAATTCTCCCCTCTGGATGACATGCCTGCTGCAGGACAAAGTATTTCCTTCTTTGTCTCATGGGACAATCAGAATAAAATCAGTAATGCAGAGACTGACTCACAGACACAAAGGCAGACCTGTTAATAAACACTGCGCCTGGGATTCTTGGTGTCAGCATGGGTGTGCCGGGCCTGCCCAGCTCTGTCATGTGCTGACCCACACGTCCACAACCATATGGTCAATGAGAAGCTGCCAGGGGCCTTTGGGGACATTGAAATAAGGACACAGGGTCAACAGTTCCAAAATGATTGCGCTGTCAAGGCAGGCTCCTGGGGCAATAGTTCTTGTTTTGCGAGGCAGGAAAAGGGGCAAGTAAAATGAAGTACATTTCCGTGGTATAAGATGCTTACAATGTATTACAGAAAAAATTCTCACACAGAGTGTGTCCTGTGCAATTCCATTCACGCAAAGCTCTAGAGTTGGCCAAATGAAGCTATAGTTTACAAAAAGCAGAATGGTGGAGGGCAGGTGCAAGAATTGACTCGACAGGCACAGGGGTTGTGTGAGGTTCTGGATCTTAATAGGGGTTTGGGTTTTCAGTTATGAAGGAACCTGTATTTGTCAAAATGTGTGAGACAGTATAGTTAAGGCTAGTGTATGTCATTGTATATATATTTTATCTCCAAAAGAAAAAGAGAGAGAAGGAAGAAGGGAGGAAAGGAAAGTAGAAGGAGGAAGGGGAAAAGGGGAAGGAAGGCAGGAAGGAAGGCAGGCAGGCAGGCAGGCAGGAAGGAAGGAAGGAAGGAAGGAAGGACCATAAACACTGAACTCTGTATTTATCTTCAGCTTATTTTGAAATAATTCTAAACACAGACTGGTGAACTGATAGCTCGCTCCTTCCTTCCTTCCTTCCTTCCTTCCTTCCTTCCTTCCTTCCTTCCTTCCTTCCTTCCTTCCTTCCTTCCTTCCTTCCTTGTATAGTGCTAGGGATTGAACCCAGGGGCATTCTACCTCTGACCTATACTCTCCCCTAACTCTATTTTATTTTGAAACAGGGTCTTGATAAGTTACCAGTGCTGCTGGCCTCAAATCTGCCATCCTCCTGTCTCAGTTTCCCAAGCACTGGGATTACAGATGTGTACCTCAATGCTGGGCTAACAGATCTTAATTGTAGAATCTAGATAAGTCTATGGGTGTTCACTGAACAATTCTTTCAACATCTATGTTTATTTGAAACTTTTGTTAATAAGATATGGAGAGAGGGAAGAAGGAATCCAATTCTTTTGGAAGTCAGATTTCAGAGTTGGCAGTGTTAGTTTTGGGGATGTGCCAGATGGAATTACTCACACAGAAAGTTTAGGATGTGAGAGGCAGAGCTAACACTAACCAGGGCAGTACACACTCTTTCCATGTTTTTCCCTGTGTGGATTCCACTGCCTGGAGCCTCTCTCTCTGGGCACTATAGAACTGCAATTCTGTTTGGCAGCAGAGCTCTGATAACTTAAGCAAGAAAAATGTCCTTTGGATAATTTGCAGACTTTGACCTGAAACAGGGGCAGATGCATTTAGATATCTGATTTGTTTTCTGGCTGCTGTACTATTTCAAAGCACCCCCTCTTACTACTTATAGTGAAAAACTCCCCCACCATCAAGGAAATGAATCAGACTGGGTTAGTAAAACCATCCTCCACAGCAATGCCAGACTCTATCCATCTTGCCATCACACTGGCCTAAGTTCACCTCTTATAAAAATGGTTTTAATGCAACACATGGGAGTAAATAATTCATTTTTAACAGAATATTTTGGCTGGACCAAACAAATTAAGTTACGTCCTTTGATATCTTAATAAAATGGTGTCTTTTCCGTATTTCTGTAAGTCATAACTTATAACTCTCAATTCTATGGTCTAAAGGACAAAAACATAGACAGAAACATCAATAAAAGTCACATATATTGAGTTTTGGGATTCAGTCATAGATGGATGCATACTAAGTGAGATAAATACATGTACTAACTATTAAAATTGCATCCTACTCTTCTCCTAGATCAGCCCTTCTGGGTCCCAAGACCCAACCTGACAGCTGAGAAAAGTAAAAAAGCCCAGAACACTCTTCCCAAGTAGCATTGATGGTAATGTGCCAAAGTTAAGCAAAACCATAGAATGAATATTGTTATAACTTCCATAAGAATTAATTTTATTTGACTACTTAGGGGACTACATTTTTATTCTAAAATATAACTTACATATTCTGGACTAGAATGCAAAATTCTCATGCAGTAGTGGACTATTACTTTGATGGCCTCCCATAAACTCTGCCTCTGTCTTCATGCCACTGTGTAATCTCCTCAGTTTGAATCCAATGACTGACCAACTTGAGTCCTCCATGATATGAGGAAGCACAAGAGTGCATATGGGCTTCTCCACATGCAGAACTGAGGACATTGATTGACCATCCCAATTAAATTCTCAGAGACCAATCATTGACCACTTGCCACATGCAAGAAACAATTATGAGTCTTCTTAGTGTATGCTATGGTTTGGATTTAAAATGTCTCCAAAGCTCATGTGTTAAACAGTACAACCAGGTTCAGAGTGGGATGTAGCAGAAGGAGGTGGATCCCTCAGTGAGCATAGCCTCTGGCCTGCCTCTGTTTCTGGCCTGGTCTCTCTCTCTCTCTCTCTTTCTCTCTCTCTCTCTCCCAGCTTCTGGCCACTATGACATGAGGGTCATGTCGTGTCCTTCTGCCATGCCTTGGTGATAGCCAACTATGTACTGAATCTCTGAAACCATGAGCTGAAATATACCTTTCCTCCTCTAAATTGTTCTTGTTGGACACTTTGGTCACAGTGATGAGAAAAGCTGACTAAAATAATGTCCAAACCAACCATATATATATAACTGCCAAGTCAACCCTTAGCACTGTGAGAAATCATGAAATGCTTTTAAGACGTTAATTTGGGGAGTGGTCTGTTACACAGAATTAGATATCCAAGGCATATGTTTAAAATAAAATTTGTGGCTTTAAAGACATTTTACAATTGAAGGAGGCATCTTTGAGTTATGTTTTTAGACCTCTGTCTACCAGTCTGAGTACTTCAGTGGAGACAACTAAGAAGCATTTCTT
>PVLC010030279.1:0-19617 GCA_004027655.1 Graphiurus murinus | reverse complement strand
AGAGTCAGAAAGCCCACCTCCTTACAGGCTAGGGGCTTTCTATAGGGCAAGAAAGGGGGCAGATGAAGGGGGTAACCAGAGTAGTCGTGTAAGACAACAGTTGGTGTGCTAGTGGCCAGGTCATCTTGGGATGGGGCAATGGTCAGGGGGCACTTCTCTTTCTTTGTTCCTTTGTTCTCGACTCTCCTCTAGCATGATCTCATGGCCAGACCTCACTGTCAGACTTCACAGTGCCCATACTTCTTCCAAGCACTCCAGTAAGATGTGACTGTCTCTAAGTAATAAATAAGCAGAGAAGTGAAGACACTAACCTAATATTAGTAAATGATCCCTTCTCAAAACCAAATCTGAACAAATGCCACCTCACTGTGCACATTACCTCCTTATCAAAATCACATCAAAGACAGTTTCTAAGCCATTCAAGGTCATCCTATAGAGTGCAGTTCAAGCCATTTGAACTGTAGTGTGTAATTCCACATCCTCTGCACCAGACTCCATAGTGTATACTTTGCCTCAGGGAACCTACATAAAAAGATGGTATGGAAGAAATACAATTTTCAGATGTTTCCTGCCAACTCTATCACATTGAAATAGACTGAATACAAGGTAAAATGCAAATACTATAAAAATTGGTAAAGAATTATACATAAGTCATATATTTTAAGAGTTTTCTTGTGCATTGATAGATCTGTCCTCAATGCTGATTTTGGCCTCTTATATTTGATTAAAGTTCATTAACAAAGATATAATCCTACAGTACCACACAAAGACTTTTTCTCCAAAAGAAAATATTGAAGTACAGGAAAGAAAAATACAACTATTAGCTATATGATAGATAGAAGAGTGACATTTCAACCAAGAATAGCTGTGATCAATGTATGAGCAAACATCCATTCAATAGACAAATTTTATAGTGCCAAATAGAAATTCTGACCAAGTCATGAGTTATGACAAGTCCTCACTGTTTTCACAACCCAAGAAACTGGTATACAGTTGAAATCTGAGTGGTTCAGCCATGCCTAACTGTGGTAAAATAAGTAGGGATCCCCCTGAACAAAATATTAACATTATAATGGGTACCTCTGAACCCCAACTATTTATACTATAATAGGTACCTCTGGGCTCTCTAATCCCTGAAAGCTCTATTGTGTTATTATACAATAATGCAAAGCATGGTTGGCTGGACTGTGGATGGGTGCTGAATCCAAGTAGAACAATCAAATTTCTTTGAATGAACATTTAGAATAGGAATCACGTAGTCAATCAGCCACATGCAAACACAGTAGGAGGAAGAAAGGAGAGAAACAGAGACAGGAGATGGTGGCCTTGTGGTTTTTCCAGCTCTTTTTTGAGACCCTGCTGCTGCATTTCTACTCTTACGGTATATTGCTATCTCCTTATAATAAATTACCTATGTTGCTTAATTCTTCTTGAGTTGACTTGTTACCTAAATCCAGATTGTTAAGTAATTATACACCTACACATTGGATTAGTTGCTCTTGTATATGGTCTACAACTTTTCCTTATCCAAAGTATAAGATCCCTGGGTATAGATACTGTTCTTTACACTCCTTTGCACTTATACAATACCTTAATATAGTAAACAGACTTTAAACATTTGCTCATCATTAGACTCTATCTTGACATCTTTTTTCCCTTTTTATTCAAGAATGTTGTTGCTAGTTGTATTATAATCAAGGTAGTTTATAATTATGATCCACTGAACGACCTACATATAAATACATATGTTGTTTGTGGAATGTTCCGTCAGTATTTTCAAACACCAAGGACTAACCTCCTGGCTCTGTTTTCCAACTTTTGGATGACAGATTGCATCATGTGCTGTTTTGTGTATTACTTACTGCAACTAGTGCATGTTAAAATGCAAACTAAGAAAACTGAAGAGCAGCCCTTTGGAGAATAGGTACAGCATTAAATGAGTTTCCCCCCGAGGGACCGTCAGAATCCCACCTCCCTACCCCTGCCCCTGCCCACTCCAGGAAGTTTTTGTAACCAGGTCAGAAAGAGTTCAACAAGTGACATCATTGATAGAGAACAGGTGGTGGGAAATAAAGGGGCTAGCTTTCATGAGCTTCTGCCATTCTTTCTTAAAATATCTTTCCAGTCTGTAACCACCATCCCTTCTCTCAGAATGGCCTCTTTGAGTCAGATGGGCTAGATGACTGTCAGCTCTATTTGTTATTTAACCCCAATGTGACCAGAAGTGGGTTCCTTTGCTTCTTCAAGGTCCTCATGTTCAGACCTTTCTATTCCCAATAATGAGAGTCAAAACTGTGACTGTAAGATCACAGCAACAGTCTCCTGGAAGTACTCTTTGGCTTATCTCATTTCTGTTCAATTTGTCATCCATAATACTACTAGCTCTAAAGCCATGTGTTTCTATGTCCTTCCTTACTCAAAAATTAATATGGGAGCTCTTACAGAGTGTTGATGAGAATGTTAACTAGGGCAGCCTCTACGAACAGTATGGAGGTTCTTTAAAAAAAAATAAAAGTAGATCTAATATATGATACAACTACCCCACTCTGGCTATATACAAAGGAAAGGAAGTCAGTATACTAAAGAGATATTGTACACCCGTGTTCACTGCAGCACTAGCCACAACAGCTAAGAGACAGAATTAGCCTAGGTGCCCATCAGTAGATAAATGAAGAAAGAAGATATAGTATATACACATGATGGGATATTACTCGTAAAGAAGAATGAAATCATGTCATTTGCAGAATGGTTGGAACAGAAGGACATTATGTTAAATGAAATAAACCAGACACAGAAAGACAAATACTACATGTTCTCTCTCATATGTGGGAGCTAAAAAGTAGTCTTCCTGAAAGTAGAATAAGTGATTCCTAGAGAATAGGACAGGTACGGGGAGAAGGGTAGAAAGGGGATGGTTAGATGTGACCCATGTATACTGTATGCATATGTAGAAATGTAACACTGAGCCCCACTAATATGTATAATTATTGTGTGTCAATCAAAAGTAAAAGATAAAACTAAAATGGCTCTGAGGCCAAAACTGATCGCACTTACCCATTCAACCCACTTTGCTACCATAGTTCCTTTATCCATTCAACAATGTGCATCAGCCACCTACTAGGGTCAGGCTTTGTGATAAGCACTGGGAATATAGTGAGGAAAACAGACAAGTAAACAGTATACAATGCTGCAGTGATATGTGGTACAACAGAGATCAATATGTGGTTCTAAAAAAGCAGACAGCCGGGCGTGGTGGCGCACGCTTGTAATCCCAGCATTCGGGAGGCTGAGACCGGAGGATCCGGGTTTGTGGCCAGCCTCAGCTACCTAGTGAGGCACTCCACAACTTAGTGAGACCCGGTTTCAAAATAAAGAATAAAAAATAGGGCTGGGGGTGTAGCTCAGAGGTAGAATGCCCCTGAGTTCAATCCCCAGTACCGCAAAAAAAATAAATAAATAAAAAAATAAAAAATAAAAAAGCAGACAGATGGCATACAAACCTTGCCTGGATGACTTTATCAGAAAAGGCCTCCTAGAAATTATAAAACATTGAAAAAAGAAATTGAGAAAGATCTTAGAAGATGGAAGGACCTCACATGCTCTTGGATAGGCAGAATAAATATCAAAAGGACATTCTTCCAAAAGTGATCTATAGATTCAATGCAATATTCATTAAAATACCATGGTCATTCTTCACCAATATTGAAAAATCAGTCCTTAAATTCATTTGGAACAACAAAATACCCAGAATAGCCAAAGTAACAGCAAGAAGAATCATGCAGGAGGCATCACAATACCTGACCTTAAACTATACTACAGAGCCATAACAATAAAAGCAGCATGGCATTGGCACAAAAACAAACACATAGACCAATGGAGCAGAATAGAAGACTCAGAAACAAATCTATACACTTACAGTCAACTGATTTTTAACAAAGGGGCCAAAAATATACACTGAAAAAAAGATAGTCTCTTCAATAAATGGTGTTGGCAACCTGGTTAACCATACGCAAAAAATGGAAATAAACCCCACTTTCTCACCCTGCACAAGAGTCAATCCAAGATGGATAAAAGACTTAGAAATTAGACTAGAGACCTTGCAGTTGCTACAAGAAGTCATAGGCCCAAAACTCCAACACATAGACAGGGGTAAAAACTTCCTTGACAAGATCCCAAAAGCACAAGAAATTAAAATGAGGATCAATATATGGGATTGCATTAAGCTGAAGAGTTTCTGTGCAGCAAAGGAAACTATCAAAAACTTCAGCAGAGAGCCAACAGAATGGGAGATTTTTGCCATCTATTCCTCTGATAGAGGACTAATATCTAGAATCTACAGTGAACTCAAGAAACTCACTGCCAAAAAAAAAAAAATAAAAAAATAACCCATTCAAAAAATGGGCCAGTGAACTAAATAGGCACTTCAAAAAAGACAGATACAAATGGCAAATAAATGTATGAAAAATGCTCAACATCATTAGCAATCAGAGAGATGAAAATCAAAACTACCCCAAGAGTTTACCTAACCCCAATTAGAATGGCAATCATTGAAAACACAACAACAAATGCTGGTAAGAATGTGGAGAAGTAGGAACTCTAATACATTGTTGTTGGGATTGCAAATTGGTACAACCACTTTGGAAAACAATGTGGAGGATCCTCAGAAGAACGGGAATAAACCTACCATATGAACCAGCTATGTCACTCCTGGGTATCTACCCAAAAGAATGGAAACCAAACTATCAAACCTATGCATGTGTATCTATGTTTATAGCTGCACAATTCACAATTGCCAAACTATGGAATCAGCCAAAATGTTCATCAGCAGATGAATGGATTACAAAACTATGGAATATGTACACAAGGAATTTTACTAAGCCATAAAGAGGAAAAAAGCTATATCATTTGCAGGAAAATGGACGGAAATGGAGAACATCATGCTAAGTGAGATTAGTCAGTCACAAAAAGTGAAAAGTCAAATGTTCTCCCTAATATGCAGAAGCTAGGGAGAAAATGGGACATAGGAGGGACTCCACAAAAAGGAAGAAGAAACCTTAGATGAGTGAAGAAGGTGACATAACTGAGGGGAATGAGAGAGGGGAAGCGGGAAACACCTCAATGGATATGATATACATACACAAACAGCAAACATGAAGAAAAGTGGATGAAGATAGGTAGAATCAATAGGACCTGATAACAGATTGAATGTGAGAAGTGAGGGGGAAGGGAGGTACCAAAAATGCCTATTAGATATCTAGCATGAACCATTGTGTTGACAGGAGTGCCCTATAATGAGAGAGAGAAAAGGGTTTGATAAAAAGATCATAAAATCTAAAGAAAACTTTTATCCAATATGGCTTCTTGGGCATAGGTAAGAACATTTTAAAACTTGAGAAGGATAGATCAACATATATATAGAAAGGATATGCACCAAAAGATTTCCTGAATAGAACTCCAATGGTTCAGGAAACAAGCAATAATTGAAAAATGGAATTACATCAAATTAAAAAGCTCCTTCATAGCTAAGGAAATAATCAAGAGTGAAGAGACAACCTATAGAACAACAAGAAAAAAAAAAACTTGTGCCATCTCTTCACCTGACAGAAGATTAATATCCAGAATATATGAAGAATAAGTCAAAGAAACTTAGCCAAAAAAGATATCAAATCAAAAAATGGGCAAATGACCTGATATACACTTCTCAAAAGAAGCATATATATCTAATAAATATATGGAAGAGTTGAGCATGGTGGCGCACGCTTGTAATCCCAGCATTCGGAAGGCTGAGACCGGAGGATCCGGTTTCGCGGCCAGCCTCAACTACCTAGTGAGGCACTCTGCAACTTAGTGAGACTCGGTTTCAAAATAAAGAATAAAAAATAGAAAATAGGGCTGGGGGTATAGCTCGGAGGTAGAATGCCCCTGAGTTCAATCCCCAGTACCGCAAAAAAAAAAAAATGCTCAACATCTATAAGCCACCAGGAAAATACAAATCAAAACTACAATGAGAGTCCATCTCACCCCAATTAGAATGACTATTATTTTTTTACAATGCTGGTAAGGATATGAAGATAAAGGAACCCATATACCCAGCTAGGAGGAATGTAAACGCATAAGGTTTCTATGAAAAACAGTATGAAGATTACTTAAGAAATAAAAAATAGAGATACATTATGACCTGAGTATCCTACTTCTAGGTATTGATCCAAAGGAAAAAAAGTCAGCATACAAAAGAGATGCCTGTATACCCACGTTTATTATGGCACTGTTCACAATAGCCATGATATGGAATCAGCCTAGGTGCCTGTCAACAGAAGAATGGATAAAGAAGATATGGAAGATATGGTGTGTGTGTGTGTGTGTGTGTGTATCCGACTATTATTCAACCTTAAAAAAGAATAAAATCCTGTCATTTGCAGGAAAATGTATGAAAATAGAAGACATTATGTTAAGTGAAATAAGCCAGACACAGGAAGACAAGTATTGCATGTTTTCTCTTATATATGGAAACTTTAAAAAAAAAAAAAAAAAAGGTTTTTAAGATTACCAGAAAGTAAAAGAGGAATTATTAGGAACCAGGAAGGAGACCCAAGAGAAGGAAAAGATGAGAGAGGGTAGTAGGGAAGGTGGATATGATCAATGCACACTCTATGCATGTATGGAAATGTCACAGTGAAATCAATTAATTGTACAATTAATATATGTTAATTTTTTAAAAGATACACACCAAATAATTAACAGTTGCTAGTTCAGTATTGTGATACTTTTATCTATATTTTCTAATGTTTTGACTTAAATGTGTATTACTTTGAAACATAAAAGGATATGTTAACTATGTATTATAAAGAATCTAAATATCTATGTGTGCCTGTACCATGATAAGACAAGTGAAAAAAGATGAGGCAAGATTGCAACAAAAATATAACAACTTTACATTTTTTCTGGGACCAATATGATCTCTATTTCTTATATAGAAAATAAAACCATTGCATACTGGAGAAAATACAAGTGAGGCAGCACCATCTGGGATTCAAATCAGACTCATCTGGTGAAGTGTGGCAAAGTAGTATTTCAAGGCTCACCACATCTATTCAGATGTTCCGTATCGTGTTAACTTTCAGCACACTGAAGGAAGCAGGAAGCAAGTTGGAGGCTCCTGGCCCCACACAACTCTTCAGTAAGAAATTAAGGCAAATCATTTCTCATAAAGATCATTAGCTATTTGAATTTGAGCCTCATTTCTGCTTGAAGCTTTCTGACTCATCTTAGTCCAATTATTTTACCATTAAATATGCATGTATTTTTTAATTTATTCGTTATTTTTACCTTCTCAAAAAACTTGAGATAACTGTAGACCTTTAGCTCCTCCTTGAAAATAAGAAAAACACTTTATTGTACAATTGTGACATTTAAAAAACTAAGTAATGCTATTAAAAATCCAATATTGGATTATTGCAATGAGGGAGAGCTAATAACCATCAGCTGCTTACTTAGCCTTGATGGCATCCTGATCAACAAACAGGCTTCATCTTATCCCTGGGTTTAAAAAAAAAATGCTGGGTGTAGCTCTGAGGCCATAGAGTTGGAGAAAAGTGATGGATAGGAGGTTAGGTAGCATCACTGGCACTCAGTTACAGATTGAGTATGGGAGGTGAAGGGAGGGGGAGGTACTGACATAATGACCAGATTCTAGCATGAGCAGCTGCATGGACAGAAGAGTCTTATAATGACTGAGAAAAGTATTAAACTGCTAAGGGGATCATATCATCTAAAGGAAAATCGGGGTCAGTATGACATCTTGGTGTGGGGGAAAACAAGGGGATATGACTAGAAACTGTGTTTGCTGCCTAATACCTGGATCCATGAGAATCTCCCATGTACCATCCTTCATTTTCTTTCTCCACCCACTAAACACAGCAACTCCAAGGCCCTAATATTAAATGGAGTCATAAATGAGACTGGATTCCTCAATGATCACATGGAACAGATATTAGTTTCCTATACTTGCTATAACAAATGGCCACAAACTCAATGGTTGAGGACAATGCAAATTATTCTCTCTGCTTTGGGAGGTTAGAAATCCTAGAATAGGTCAACCAGAGCCACTTTCCATCTGAAGGCCTAAGGGGAGCATCTGTACCCCTACCTTTGCTAGCTTCTAGAGTCTACCCACATTTCTTGGCTCATAGACCCATCTTCCCTCTTCAAAGCTAACAGTAGAGTATCTTCCAATCTCTCTCTCTCTCTCTCTCTCTCTCTCTCTCTCTCTCTCTCTCTCTCTCTTTCTCCTTGTAATGTAATGATACTTTAAAAGAGGGAGAGAGAGATGAGTCTACCACAAAGGTATTTTGGACTTCACATGAGTGAGCAAAAAGCAAAAAACTCTATTTCATCAAACCAGTAACTTCAGGGAATTTGACTCTTACTTGCTGATATTACCCTTAATGATACTTATAAATACAACAGAAAACATCTGTTCCTAGATGTATTATAGTTAGAACAGCAGCCATATCTTGCTATATTATGTTACTAAAAAATTGCCCACCTCATAATAACATGTAATGATACTTTAAAAATGTTTACTAATGATGATAAGGGCACATTAATGATAGCTAGAAATAGACTGTAAGTAGCTCAGAATTTTATTTTAGCAAATAGCTTCAACCTTTTCCCATATTAAAACTTCAATCAGAACTTTTAACATATAAGAAAAATGGGCTCATTTACATCTTACCTTTCTTTGCCTGAACAATTTATGGTAAAGGTGCAGCCAAGAGATGAAATGATACAAACTGAAGCAAAGATTTTTCAAGATGCAGGTGAAATCAATAACTCACAGGCAAGGTCTAAGTTATCATACACTTAACGTTCATTTTTTTCTCTATTTCATGCAATGTAGAACAGTAGAATTATTACTCCAAGGTCAAGTTAACATCCATGTCCATGTATTTTACTTTCTATAAACCTTCTATTGCGATCGTGATTGGATTATTTCCAAATGTTGTTTTTATGAGAATAAAACTAAAAAAGACGAGGTAGGATTGTGTTCTTTCTGGACATTCATCACCAGATTACTCTAATGACTGTTCACTAGAAAAAAAAATATAATGTGCTTTCATGTTTTCCAATTTAGAAAAAGAACCAGACTTTAATGTGAATGCATTTTTAACATTTTTCCATGCTTTAGGGAAGCTGCTTTTAGGAGGAAAATGTAATGAATGTTTTTAATCATACTAAAATGGCTTGCCGAGAATCTGTGGTTTAATTCAACTTCTCAATGACAACAAAATAGAAAAAAACCAAACACATTTTTCAGCTAGGGTCCCTCATTTCTCAACATGGCTACCTATTTTTTAAATATATTTGAAAGATAAAACTCATTCAGGGCAATAGGAACAAATAAGCCTGCCTGGATAATTTCACAATCTTTTCTCCCTCACATAGAACTCCTGACCCCATGCCACCAAGCCAGTTCTCGTCCTTAATGCAGGCTTCACCATATCCCATAAATACAGCTCCTTTCCCTTTTCTTTAGTTTGTCCCATGCACCCTTGAGGTTTTCAATACATTCTTAATGTCATTGATGAAAATGTCACTGCTGGGAAGATTTAAGTCCCATTTTTCTATGCAGGCCTTTAACTTCAGAGTAAACAACCTGCTTTCCCTAAGTTTGTCTTCAGATTTTAAAATGAACATAAATCAAAAGAATAATTTCTGTCCTATTTTTCTTTCCCATGGTTTGAATCGCAGTCTCAGAGATTCACTCTAAACATCTCTCTGAATCCTCTCCATCCAATTTCCAGTCTCCTCACCATCTCTTGCTGCTTTCTAATGGGAAGCAACCAAAGCTCAATGATATTCTAATATTGCCTTTCTCTTTCTCAATCTAGAAGATGGCAGGTAACAAGGCCAGACAGATTTCAAGGCAGCAAGGAAAGTGATGAAGTATTTTACACACAATAAAAATATTGACCTGTAAATGTTAACTGATTCTCCAGAAGGGAATGGTGGATACAGAAAATAAATCACCTTAGAGAAAATGTTTTCCTCCTAAACAAGATCCCTGTACAACTTCTTTACTGGAATCCATAACCTTGATGAAGTTACCAGAAAATGAAATATTTAATAATTGTGTGTTCTACCATTACACCTGCTTCGTAATACACATGAGCAGTTACACAATAGCACTTCCAAGTTTTCAGTTTTAAAAAAATTGGGAAAACTCACCAACTGCTATGTGCATGTATGTCACTATCACTATTTGTTACATTATGATGTTAGACTATAAGACTATAGCATACCAATAAACGTATAAAAAAGAAATAAATGAGTTCAAAAACACTCTTTATGTCACCTGTTTTGACACTGCATCGAGCAACTTCCCCCTCTCAAAAGTTACCTCAGAGTAAGGATAATAGACTTTGTTTTGTATAAAGATTTCAGAAGTTTTCACTAAAAGGTGTGATTAAAGACTAAAAATATTACTATCCACACTAATTACAGAGAGTTATGGTCTAATTTAGTTCTGTGTTGTGAAGCCATTCCAAGTTGGTTTTATTGGAAACGCAAAGTCTATTATATTCCAAATTCAATTGCACAATTCCACAGCAAAGAATTGGGTAATCCGTATAGCTCTTCAATTTTCTTGCTAAGATTCAAAGTTTTGCTTATCTCGAGTTATGAAATATGAATTATTTCAGTGAATCAACCTCTAATTTCAAGGAGATTTGAGGAACAACTCTTTAATTAGTCTTTGTCGTGCTTGCTTAAACCTTGCCAGCCCTCTCTTTCCTGAAAGTAAATTAAAGCAAGCAGAGAAAGAATCTGAATGACCTACCATACACAGCTGGCTACTTGACAGGTAAGTCTTCATAAGACCCATCATTCTGAAGAAGAACATAATTTTGGTTTCAAACACTAAGTGTACTCAGAAAAAGTTATAAAGCAGTGCAATGAGAAGTCAGAGTGATCACTTACATGTATGTGAATAGACTACCTAAATAAATATTTACAACTGATAAGTAATACATGCTCATTATTTGTCATTCTTTTTTTAATAGTTTCCTGCCTTAGAAGTATTTCTTTACCCAGGCAGATATTCAGACTCTCTCTCTCTCTCTCTCTCTCTCTCTCTCTCTCTCTCTCTCTCTCTCTCTCTCTCTCTCTCTCTCTCTCTCTCTCTCTCTCTCTCTATATATATATATATATATATATATATATATATATGTGTGTGTGTGTGTGTGTGTATTGTGTGTGTGTGTGTGTGTGTGTGTGTGTTACTGGACATTGAACTCAGGGGCATTCTACCTCCAAGCTACACCATCCCCCCCAGCCCTTTTTTAAATTTTTATTTTGAAACAGAGTCTCGCTAAGTTTCACTATTTGCTGAGGATGTCCTCCAACCTGAAATCCTCCTGTATCAGCCTCCCAAATACTGGGATTACAGGCATGCACAACCATGCCTGGTTTCAAAATTTTTAATTATTATCAACATACAGCATACTAATTTATACTACCATTATATATTTTTTTTAATTATTGTTGTAAGTTTTCAGCTACAATTCTCAAAGTGGGCACCTAAAAATTAGGCCTTACCTGTTCCAGTGTCAGTTTGTTAAGTAATTTTTTTATTTTCTTTTAGCCATCAGAAAACATTAGGAACAGACACAAAGTAAATAAACTGGTAAATACTTATATTTTGTGGCCCTTAGAAGTAGCTACAGTGCAAACTACTTTACATGAATCATCTGATTTAATCTTCATAAGAACTCTCTAAGAATGTTTTTTATTATCTCCATTTATTAATGAAGGATCAGAGGTTCAGAGAGATAAAGTAACTTGCCAAAGCCACATATCTAGAAACCGTCCTATAGTTTAAGTCCATATTTGTCAGGACAAAGTGCTTAATTACTATTGTGAATTACCTCTATGTAGACAGGCCCACCCCCAAAATTGCATGTGAAACCTGTTCACATCCTATGGCAGAGAGTAAGATGTCAGCCAGGCGTGTTGGTGCACACTTGTAATCCTAGTAGGTGGGAGGCTGAGGCAGGAGGATCACAGGTTCAAGGTCAACTCACAGTAACTTAGCAAGACCCTGTTTCAAAATAAAAAACAAAATAGTTCTAGGGTCATAGCTCAAAGGTAGAATGTCTCTGGGTTCAATCCCCAATACTACAGAGAGATGGAGACAGAGACAAAGAAAGATGTCTGTGATTTTGCCACCTTTCCACAGCATAATCTTGGTGTTGGTAAACATCTGTTCATCTTGTAATCCCCCTTCGCCTGTGTGAGGTTGTAATATAGACAGGTTGTACCAAGAGAATAAGGGCAAAATTGATATTGCCACTTGCAGGCCTGGCCCATAAAAAAAACCCAGAAGATGGCCCATGGTCATCAGCCACCCCAATCCCTTTGCTGTCAACTAGTGTTGCCAAATAAAATGCAGGACACACAGTTAAATTGGAATTGCAAAAAAATAACAAATAGTGTTTTAGTGTAAGAGGATCCCGTGTAATATTAGGTACATACTTATCAGGGGCATTGATATTCAAGTTGCCAGATTAGCACTACAAAGCCTCAAAAAATGTAAATGTCCTAAATATTGCATGAGACATACTTGCTAAAAAGTCATTTGTCATTTACCTGAAATTCTGTGTGTCTGGTATATTTATTTGCTAAATCTGGTAACCCAAATGTCAGTCACCTTGGAAGCAGCCACCACATGGATCTGACCACTGCAACCAATGGAACCCTCTGCTTTGAGTTTTACCGAGTGAGAAACAGAGCTTTATCATGTTAAATCACTAAGGTCTATGAGCTAGCAAACACAATACAAATAATATTAATATAAATAATACTAAATGTCAAGGACTTATCATCCAAGTCTTAAAGGGGGGAAGCAAGGAGCGTGAAAATCACTTAGGTTTAGAGTCACATCAATATGTCATGGGTTCAAATTTCTTTTTTTAATAAAAAAATTTATACTTTTATTGGTGCATTATAGTCTCACATCACAATGTAAATCATAGTGGTAGAGACATAAATGCACACAGCATTGGTGGGCTTTCCCCTAGCTTCCTCCTCATCTCCCCCTTCCTCATACAGGGTTTTGAGATTGAGTTGGTATTCTCACATATGCATATAATGTCTATGGAAGTGTTTCCTTCATTGATTCTCCCTCTCCTCCCCCACCCTTTCCCTAGGCCACCTCCCTGGCTCCACTGGGGTTTCTCCTCCATTATCTGAAGTCCCTCTTGTATCCTGATTACTTCCTAACTTCTGCATATGAGAGAAAACATATGACCCTTCACTTTCTGTGACCGGCTAATCTCACTTAGCACAATGTTCTCTAGATCCAATCATTTTCCTACAAATGGCATTATTTTGTTCTTTATTGCTGAGTAGAATTCCATTATGTGTATAACTCATAATTTTTAATCCATTCATCTGTTGATGGATACCTAGGTTGGTTCCATAATTTGTCTCTTGTGAATTGTGTTGCTATAAACATGAATATGCATATATTACTAATTTTCTGATTTCAGTCCCTTTGGAAAGATACTCAGGAATGGTATCACTGGACCATGTAGCGGATCCATTTACAATTTTTTGAGAAATCTCCACACTGATCTCCATAGCAGCTGCACTAATTCACAGTCCCACCAGCAATATAGAAGACTTCCTATGTCCCCACATTCTCACCAGCATTTACTGTTGTTTGACTTCTTGATGATTGCCATTCTGATTGGGTTTAGATGGAATCTCAGTATAGTCTTGATATGCATCTCTCTCTGATTGCTAATAATATGGAACATTTTCTCATGTATTTATTGGCCATTTGCATCTCTTGTTTTGTGAAGTGTCTATTAAGTTCAATTGACCATTTCTAGGGGTTTTTTTTAGTGTTAAGTCTTTTAAATTCTTTGTATATTCTAGATAGTAGTCCTCTATCAGAAGGATAGCCCTAACCAAGGAGGTAAACGACCTCTACAATGAAAATTATAAAACACTAAAGAAAAAAAATTGAAGATCTTAGAAGATAGAAAGATCTTCCTTGCTCTTGGATAGGCAGAATAAGTATTGTCAGAATGGCCATTCTACCAAAAGTGATCTACAGAGTCAATGCAATCCCTATCATAATACCAATGTAACTCTTCACAGACCTAGAAAAATCATTCCTAAATTTCATATGGAGAAACAAAAGACCCAGAATAGCCAAAACAATTCTCAGCAATAAGAACTATGCAGGAGACATCACAATTCCTGACTTCAAATTATATACAGAGATCTAGTAATAAAAACAGCATGATGTTAGTACAAAAACAGAGACATAGACCAATGGAACAGAATAGAAGATACAGAAACAAATCCACACACTTATAGCCAATTGGTTTTCCACAAAAGGGCCAAACACATGCATTGGAGAAAAGATAGCCTTTTCAACAAATGGTGTTGGGAAAACTGTTTATCCATTTATAGAAAAATGATTTTTTTTCTGTTTCACAGTTTTTTATTTTTTTATTAATTTTTTATTGTAATAATTCGTGCTTTGTATGTATGCACCTTTGTTAGGTACAAATTGATAATGACATATGTGCACACATTTCTCATCTGACCCCTTCCCCATTTCCCACCCCGCTCCCTCGCCTTCCCTCCCTCTCAAGTTCAGTTCAGTGAGTGACCTTGATATAATTGTGTAAGTACGTCATGCGTCTTAGGATGTCCTCCCCTCACCCCCCATCCATCCCCTTCGGTTAAATCAACTTCTTTGTTTATCGAGGGACTCTACTTAGAAAAATGAAATTAAATCCCTACCTCTCATCCTGTACAAGAGTCAACTCAGGAAGGATCAAAGATCTGTGAATTAGACCAGAGACTTTGAAATTACTAGAGGAGGGCATAGGTCCAACACTTCAACATATAGGCACAGGCAGAAACTTCCTCTATAGGACTCCCAAAACTCAGGAATTAAAACAAGAATTAATAAATGTGATGGTATTAAGCTAAAAAGTTTCTGCTAATCAAAAGAATCTAAAGAGAGAGGAGACAGAATAGAAGGAGATCTTTGCAGCTGTGGTTTCAAATTTCTGCTGAATCACCTCCTAGATGTGTGGCTTTACCTTCTTTAGCCTCCATTTCTTTGATTATGAAATAAAGCCAATGTTTCTTGAGAAGATAGCATAAAATTAAATAGGAATATATGCAAAAAAAACTAAAATATTATG
The DNA here is from genome assembly GCA_004027655.1 of Graphiurus murinus. Lineage (NCBI taxonomy): Eukaryota > Metazoa > Chordata > Mammalia > Rodentia > Gliridae > Graphiurus > Graphiurus murinus. Next base: position 4,390 of record PVLC010030279.1, on the reverse strand, counting down.
CACATAATGAATATATAATACATCAATAGTACTTATTGGTTTTATTAAGACTAATAGTCTAGTTTTATATTAATACTGACATGCAAAATAATTAATTTTATGCCTTTTTAAGGTTCATTTTACTGTTATAATTAAGTCCATAAGACTAATTTTTATAATTAGCTACTTTTTATCTGTCTTTCAATGGGACAGTTGACTTGCTGATTTTTTTAAGATGAAATCAGTCTTCTCCCTGAGTTTTCCAACTGGGCTAACACTACTAATTTCAGTCCATGTTTTCAACAAAAGGCCCAAAAGGCACTTCAGACAAAGACAGAAATCTGTCTTTCCTTCTTAATACTAAGCACATCTTAAATTGATAGGCTCATCAGGTAGAATTCAAAAGTCCCTTTCATTTGAAATCAAATAACCATCAAATCCCCCCATTACTATTAAAAGCCAGGAGGCTCAACACTACCAACTTAAGTCCTGAGGCACAGAGTTCCAATGTACACACTCCCCTCACCACTCCCAAAACATACAATTGTGGCTCTCTTTCTGATTTAGACAGTTTGATGGAAAACTGAAGCCTAACTTGAAATCACATTTTTAAAACATTTGTTGAAACATTTTAATCAAAAATTTTTAATTCAGGTGATCAGAATGAAGCTGTGTATGCAGATGAATATCTGTTCTCCTAAATCTCAAAGAGAAATTTAGAAATGAAAGTGTATCCCTGATCTCATACTGATTTAGAACCCATTTTTAAGCTTAGTTGCAAAACCACAAAAAAAGTACAGTTTAAAACCAGGACTCAACCTGGGGTGTGCAAACTTCCTTAATTTGTATGCAAAGCATTTTGCATAAATATGTTTTTTTCATATTTCAAAGGGATTTGAAGTTTATAAAGGTGTTCCATAGGGTTTCTGTCATTAAAAGCAATAAGGTCAGGATTTTTTGAGAAAAAAAATCAGTGAGCAAACTCATTAACATTTTCTTCTTTGAAGTACTATTTTGAGAGTTCCCAGGTACAATTCCAGTAAGAATGAATACTGTGGTACAGATCCAAAGAGCACAGCCACGACCCAGTTTCTCACCTAGCTAGGTATGGCCAGTTGCCAGACTGCATTTGGTTCCTAAACAATTGTAGAGCACTTTTATTTTTAGTCATTCACTGCTTAATTTACAGCCATAATCAACTATTGGTTCAACTCAAGAAGTTTAAAAAGCATAAACATTGATACTCAATTTAAAGAGGTACATAACCCTAATGCACATGATGTACTTTCACAAACATATCAAAGTCAATCACTAAACTGCACTTGAGAAGGAGGGAGGTCAAGGGAATGGGGCTGGAATTGGGAAAGGGTTAAATGAGAAATGTGTGCATATATGGCTTTACCAGCTTGTACCTAACAAAGATGTATGATTACAATACACAAATAAAAAAATTTAAAAGAAAACAAAATATAAGGAGGTATATTAAAAATAAATAATTTTTTTTAAAAAAATGTTAAAAGAATACTTACGAGCCTGAGACAGGAGGATAGCAGGTTCGTAGCCAGCCTCAGCTACTTAGTGAAGCCTCTGCAAACTTAGTGAAACCCTGTTTCAAAATAAAGAATAAAAATAGGGCTGTAGGTGTAGCTCAGAGGTAGAATGTCCCTGTATTCAATCCCCAGTACTGCAAAAAAAAAATTAAGAGGAGCATAAAGTCATAATTCTTAAATTGTACCTCAAGATGATTGCTTCCAGAATTCTAAATTGTATTTATCTGATTAAAAATTCTTAAATAACAGAATGATGACTATATTGAATTTGGCTCTTTAAGTTATTTGGAAATAAAGGTTTTTCACACCTGTAAGGTGTTATAGAGAAGTGTTTACAAAATAACAGGAAGAAAAAATTCCTATTTCATCACACAGAAACAAAACACAAAAAAATAGAAAATAAAGCAATTGCTTTTACTTACAGTACAAAAAAAATTATACCAAGACCTGTGTGCATGTCTGTTTGTATACGTTTGAACTTCAATAAGATGTATAGTTACAATGCAGCATTTTTTTTAATTAGTGCATTGTAATACATCTTTGTTAGGTACTAGCTGGTAAAGGCATACATGCACACATCTCTCATTTAACCCTTCCCCAGTTCCTGCCCCTTTCCTTTCCCCTCCCTCCTTCTCATGTTCAGTTTAGTGATTGACTTTGATATGTTTGTGAAAGTACATCATGTGCATTAGTGTGTTTCCCTCCAACCCCCATCACTTTCAGTTAAGTCACCTTCTTTGCTCATCTAAAGTTTCTCCTTCTTCATCTGAAGTCCCTCTTATGTCCCACTTTCTCCCTAGCTTCCACATATTAGGGAGAGCATATGATTTTTTACTTTTTGTGACTGACTAATTTCACGTAGCATAATGTTTTCCAGTCCCATCCATTTCCTTGCAAATGACATGATTTTGTTCTTCTTTATGGCTAAGTAAAATTCCATTGTGTACATATCCCATAGTTTTGTAATCCATTCATCTGTCGATGGACATCTTGGCTGCTTCCATAGTTTGGCAATTGTGAATTGTGCGGCTATAAACAGATACACATGCATAGGTCTGATAGTTTGGTTTCCATTCTTTTGGGTAGATATCCAGAAGTGGTATTGCTGGATCATATGATAGGTTCATTCCCACTCCACTGAGGGTCCTCCATACTGTTTTCCAAAGTGGTTGCACTAATCTGCAATTCCACCAACAATATATCAGGGTTCTCACTTCTCCACATCCTTGCCAGCATTTGTTGTTGTTTGTGTTCTTGATGATTGTCATTCTAATTGGGGTTAGGTGAAATCTCAAGGTAGTTTTGATTTGCATCTCTCTGATTGCTAATGATGTTGAACATTTCCTCATACATTTATTGGCCATTTGTATTTCTTCTTTTGTGAAGTGTCTATTTAGATCATTTTATTGGGTGTTTGTTATTTTAGCTATGAGTTTCTTAAATTCTCCATATATTCTAGGTATTAGTCTTCTATCAGAGGAGTAGATAGCAAAAATTTTCTCCCATTCTGTAGGCTCTCTGTTGAGGTTCTTGATAGTTTCCTTTACTGCACAGAAGCAAAATCCCATGTATTGATCTTCCTTTGAGTTGCCTGAGCCTTTGGGGTCTTGTTGAGAAAGTTTTTACCTATGCCTATATGTCAAAGTGTTGGGTCTATGCCCTCTTCAAGTAGCTGCAAGGTCTCTGGCCTGACTTCCAGGTCTTTGATCCATCTTGAATTGACTTTTGTACAAGGGGATAAATTGGGGTTTATTTCCATTTTCTTGCATATAATTAACCAGTTTGGCCAACACCATTTGTTGAAGAGGCTATCTTTTTTCCAGTGTATGTTTTTGGCTCCTTTGTCAAAAATCAATTGACTGTAAGTGTGTGGGCTTGTTTCTGAATCTTCTATTCTGCTCCATTGGTCTATGTGTCTGTTTTTGTGCCACTACCATGCTGTTTTTATTACTGTGGCTTTGTAGTATAGTTTGAAGTCAGGTACAATGAAACAATTTTTTTAAAAACAAAAAAAAATGGGAAAAAAATCAACTACAAAATGAAAGAATTCCAAATGTGAATTTTCAAAATTATTTTCTTTCACTTTAGATGTTACCAGACAATTAAGGTTTAATCTTCAGCAGGGAATGATGGTGCATGCTTATAATCCCTGTACTTGGGAGGCTGAGACAGGAAGCGTCACAGATTCAAGGCAGTGTTAGCAAGTAGTGAGATTCTCATCAACCTCGTGAGACCCTGTTTCCAAATAAATAAAATTGGACTGGGGGGTGTAGCTTGAAGGTAGAATGCCTCTGGATTCAATCCCCAGTACCACACACACAGAGAAATTAATATTCTCCCTTCTTTCTTCCTGCTGTCTAAAGGCCAAGCAAGGACAGTTCTGGAAAAGGCTTTGGGGAGAGGAGGATGGTGACCAAAGCCTGTGATTAGTAGTGGTCATGTCAGATCTTAAAGGAGCCCCACTGATCAAGTCTATAACAATTTAAATATCACAGTGAACAATGGGGTAAAAGGTATTGGGGATGTAGCTCATTGGTAGAGTGCTTGTCTAGCATGAATGTAATCTCCAATATCACAAAAAAATAAAAAACAATAACAGATTATAGCCCATTTAATAAACTAGTTATTCATAAGTTCATATTACATAAATAAATATTTATTCCTTAGATGAGAATGGTGGCTATTATGTGCAGAAGAAAAGGTAAAAATAGAAGTTCATCTTTTAGCAACTATGATAATAGTTGCTGATTGAAGCAGAAAGCATCAAGTGATGCTGAAACGGATAAGTGAATGTTTGATAGCAACCAGGATGTTTATTTCAAAGTATCGCATCAGAGAATGCTTACTAAATCAAAGGGGGG
>PVLC010030278.1:0-19612 GCA_004027655.1 Graphiurus murinus | reverse complement strand
GCCACGGAGACGGGCTTCTTTGCTCTCCCTGGTCGGCCTTCCGGGTTCTGCTCAGCTGTATTCCAGTTTTCGCAGCGTTTTCCACCTTTTTGTTGCTTTTTTTCTTCTTTCAAAAAACTGGATCCACGACTGATTTGAATCGAGCTCACAGCGGCTCTTGAGACGTGTCTCACTCCGTCGCCATCTTCCCGGAAGTCCCCTATTTTTTATTCTTTATTTTGAAATCGAGTCTCACTAAGTTGCGGAGTGCCTCACTAGGTAGCTGAGGCTGGCCACAAACACGGATCCTCCAGTCTCAGCCTCCCGAATACTGGGATTACAAGAGTACGCCACCATGCCCGGCTTATGATTGAGATTTTCAATTTATATTTATGTCAGTTTATTAAATTGTATTTCTCTATGAATATGTACATTTTGCCAAAATTGTGAAATTTGTGGGCATAATGTTGTTAATAATATTTTCCCAGCTTTTAAACATTTTTAAGTGTATAGTAACAACTTTTTTTCATTCCAACACTTACAGCTTGCATCTTCTCTCTGTGCTTCTTATCAGTTGTACTCAATATCTATCATTTTGGAATGTCTTTTCAAAGAACCAACTTTTGACTTTGCTGATTTTCTTTGTTAAATATTTTCTATTTTAATAATCTTCCCTCTTTTATTATTCCTTTTCTTCTATATTATTTAATTTGTTATTTAAAAATTGCTTGGGATGCATACACATTTAAAATACTTCCTTTATAGTGGTGATAGATTGCATTACACCATTCTTCTTTTTTGCAGTTATACTTTGTGTGACCAAAAGCATGTGTTTTCAAATGAGGATCTGCTAACAAACTAGAGTTATAGGTTGTTACTATGAAAATCTTATTTTTAAGAGCTAACAAACTAGAGTTATAGGTTGTTACTATGAAAATCTTATTTTTAAGAGCTATAGCCATGATTATAATTGATAATGTAACAATTTAAAATGTTGACTAATGATCTGCTTGATAGTATTGCCTTTTACATACCAAGTTATTATATAGTAGGAAGTTACCTAGCACTAGGGAAAACTGCATACTGTGGCAGTGGCTTTGGACAATGTCATTTTTATCTCCTTTTGATGTTAATTAAGAGGACTACATTTGGCTGGGGGTGGTGGCACATGCTTATAATCCCAGCATTTGGGAGGCTGAGACTGGAGGATTCGGGTTCGCGGCCAGCCTCAGCTACCTAGTGAGGCACTCTGCAACTTAGTGAGACCCAGTTTCAAAATAAAGAATAAAAATTAGGGATGGGGGTATAGCTCAGAGGTAGAAAGCCCCTGAATTCAATCCCCAGTACCGCAAAAAAAAAAAAAAAAAAAAGAGGGCTACATTCATTTCCTAAAACTGCCATTACAAAGTACCACAAACTGGGTGACTTAGAACAACAGAAATTTATTGTCTGACAGTTTTGGATGTTACAACTCTAAAATCAAGGTGTCAGCAGAGCCATATTCCCTTCCAAAAGCTATAGGGGAAGGATATTTCCTTCCTTTTTCTTAATTTATGGTGGTTGACTGTCTGTCTTTGGAATTCCTTGGCTTGTAGATGTGTCACTCTAATCTTCTCATATGACCATCTTCCTTCTTTGCACATCTGCCTGTGTTCAAATCCTCCTTCCCTTCTTTATAAGGACTCAAGACATATTGGAGTAGGAGCTAAACTAATGCTCTGATTTTAATTTCATTACCTGTACAAAGATTCTATTTCTAAATATCATATTCTGAACTACTGGGGGTTAGGACTGCAATATATCTTTTTTTTTTTTTTTTTTTTTTGGGAGAAACAATTCATCTCATAAGAAGTTCAATTTCTGTGCCTATTTAAAAGTCTCCACAAGGGGTCAATTAGAAATAACTCTACATTTTTACAGCATAGCATGTATGTAGTTTTTGTCTATTACTGGTGTATTACTTGGGGGTGAGAGGGATGGGTGAGGAGGAGGGGAAATGGATATGATCATTTTGATTAAAATTTGGGGCCTGATTTGGGGAAATGGTGAAATAATGGGAAGAACAACTAATGATTTGATTCTGTATTCACACTACTTTATCTTTTCAAAAAATGTCATTGGCACCATACAATGAGGACTATGAGAGACTGTAAAAGCTGTGAATGGCTAAAGCCTGAAAGCTGAGGCGCTCTCAGCCTGAGCTTAATGACATTCCCCACAAAGGACTAAGCCAGTTCAAAAGGTACCACACTGCCATTGTGGAGATGGAAACTGACAGTATACGCAGATCATTCTGTCTTAGAGGTGCTAATTGTGAAATGAGACAAACTCCTTTTCCAATTATGAGATTATAAACATCAGTTTATCCATCCAAGTCACTGGCTGAGGTACTGGGGGAGGGGCTGAGAGAGAGCAGGGAAAGAAAGGGGCCACATTCTTAAGATGGAAGTTGTTGGAGCCTCGGATTTTTTGAACTTTGAACTCTGAAATCCCTTAGTGGCAGGATTCAGCCACTGACAGCATAACTTTCACTGAGTCAATTCACAAGGTGAATGACTTCAAAAACCCTGGTCTCAGAAGATTGCCTTCCATATAGAGCAGTGGTTCACTTTAAAATACAAAACAAAAAATTTTAGAAAAAAACTTATGGATTAACTGATGCCCAAAATGCTCTGTCTTGAATCATGAGATCCATTAGTTCTTGAATGCGTCTAGAGATGCAACTAGAGCTACAGTGTAAAATCTTCTTAGACATGTTAGATTTCTGTGAAAATTTTATTTAAAATGTAAACTTCATACACACTGACACACTGTCAGTTTTTGTCTTAATTAAACTATAGATTAATTTTAAGAAGAAAGTGAAACAATGGAGAAATGAAGGAAAAACTTCCCATTGACAGTCAGCTCAAACGCTGGAATATGGAGACATACTGTTCCAACAACAGAAATGCTTCTGCTTCTCCACAGATTCACCAGCCTTCTTGGGCAATACCATTTCCAGCATGTGGTCATAATGGTTTTAGTCCTTGGAGTGAACCTCCAACCATGTGTAGCTACTATATGAACAAAATTATTTGGTCCTGGGTTCAGATATTATCGCCGATAGGAAATTATTCTCAGAATTGCGAGACCAAACTGTATAAACTGCTTTCAAACTTATGCATATTAAACATAGTAAATATTTCCAATATGTCAGTGACCTTAAGAGAAAAGCCAAATTTTTTAGAAAATAGTCAGAGGCTAATTCAAGTGCTTCTAGAATATATTGAGGCTTTTCTCTGGCACCTCTTACCTTTTAGAAATTTAGAACCCTTTCTGCTCTTGTGGTTCTCTTGGTTGTCTGCAATGTTTCTTTCTTAATTGCACTTTAGCAGTATTACCCTCTAGGCAGCATCAATAGATTTTCAAGACGAGAAAGCAGAGGGGCAAATGAACTACTAAGAATAGCACAATCCTGGGTCAATTAAATACAACTTGACTTCCTTAGTGCATCTGTAATGTGATAATAATAATGATCTACTTCATAGGAATGTTGTGAGGAATAAAAAATTAATGATTGTAAAGCACTCTGGAAATAGAAAAGGCTCAATGAAAGCTTGTAATTATTAATGATAATCATTTGCAATGGACCTAGATACTTCAGTTAAGTTATAGCATACATCTTGTAATCCCTTATTTTTGTACTTTCAGCCACAAGTCTGGGATGAGAGGGATTTTATGTTTTTATACTGCAGCCCTCAGGAGCATTATAAAGAGAAACTTAGATTCAACTTTATCCTTCTGTCTCTTGCTTCCAAATTTTTCTTTTTCTTTTCTATGGCTAAACTTGGAGATAAATTCTTGACCAATCCTTTCCCTTCCTTTCCTTTCCTTTCCTCTCTCCCTCCTTCCTCCAACTGTTATTTATTGTTTCAAGCACAGGCTTGAATTCTGAGGATACAAAAATTAAAAACAAAACCCAGACATGGTACCTGTTGTCTTGGAGTTAACAGTTTATTCTCAGATAAAATAAAAGAATCAGGCAATCATTAAAAAATATACTAAGCATAGTGAGGTAGGAAAAGAAGGGATATATAACCCCAGCCTTGGAGCAGCACTTTGGAGCCAGGGATTAGAGCAACAGGGCAGAGCTGTGGTGGAACAGTAGGCCTCACCCTTCACAGCTATCCTGCTTCCTTCCACTCCACTTTCTTAAAACAACTGTGCTTATGGATAAGCCACCACTGCCTTATTCCCCAGATAACAGATCATCGTTGTCCTTTTTCTTATCTCTTCTAAAAAAACTGAAGGAGAGAGGCAGATGTTTCACTGGACCGAGGAGGATGTATCTTATCTCCTCAGCTATCCCGGGAGTAGAGTAACCAGCCACTAGATGATGTGCAATAATTTGTTAGGTCTCTGGTTCTGCTTTACCTTGACCATTCTCCATGAATAGTCAAGAAACTCTCCTGCAGGTTCAACTCTATCCCAGGACTAATAATGGTCCTAACTTGGGATCCATCATTGTCAGAATTATTAGTGCAAATGACCTTGAGGTCTCTATATTCTGGCACTCTAGTCTCTCCATCATCCTGCATCTTAGTTAAGATCCTAATTACTTTCCAAGTTCCTCGGAGGCAGGATGTACTCCTTCCTCTCTTTGTACTAGCTAATGGATGGATCTTGCACTTCAGCCCTTCTTTGGATCTGGAGAGTCCCTCGACCCACATCTCCTAGTGAGTGGCTCCCTTTCTGATGACTCCCATTCCACAACTGGGAGCTCAGCAATGACTTTTTTGTTGCCTCCTGATACACAAACTTGTTTGAAATTGTTTGTTAATGGTGCTTGGCATGGACTATTCACTCCTTCCTTCTCTTACTGTCTTCCTGAATACTTACTGAGTACCATTTTTGGTCTTAGTATCATGCTAAGACACAAAGTTTTCAACCAACAGCCATACCCTCCTTTACGACTTTTTTCTAGAATTACCAAGAACTGGCCAGATTCCTGGAAGGACCCATACAACTTCTCTACCTGCAGGGGGAAATGCATTTAAAATAAGATTAGAGAAGGCCAGGGTTTGAGGCTATTACTTCAAAAATTGACCAAGCCATTGGCACTTATCAGCTCAGCTGCCCGTGGCTCAGATCAGCTTGGGTTTCTCTCTTCTGATTTTTTATTAATCCGGATTTCTTGATTCTTTGCTCAGCTCCCATCTTCATCCTATAAACACAGCTTGACCCGATGAATGGCTATTCTTTCTGCTTAACACATCGTATAATTGTTCCTGGACTCTGTAATAGGCTTTGGATGCAACCATGAATATTTCTTCTGGGTTTAGTTTTCTTGAGACTAGAGAGGGAACTGCTTTATTCCATAATGTTTTAGATTTGAATTATTGGATCGAAGTTTTAGAAATTTAACCAAGCATGCAGATTGCAGCTTCCACAGGCTCAAATCTTACTATCTGTACTTTAATTGGCTTTCTCAACTAGACCCATTCTTTCTCCCACACCAGATTCTGGCTTTTGCATGGGGGGGGGGGGAGAATGCAATGATTGTTAACTTAGAACTGCACAGAACTCTGTGGAGGGTGTTCTCTGAGTCATTGGTATAGAATTGTGTTCCGCTTCTTTCTAGGTGGACATCAAATTCTTCTCTGTTAATTCAGGGAGATAAAATCTATTTCAGCAGGTTGTGGTGACCATGAAAAAAGATGTAAATGTAAGGCACCTGACACAAAGCTGACATATGGTGGGTGTGCAAAATTGTTGGTTCCTTCATAATGGTCATAGCTGCAGCTTTAAATCTATGGCGTCAATTTGATTTCTCAAATCTCTGCAAGGATTTACTTTGTGTACTTCTAATTTAACCTTGCTGTTATTCATTAAATACACTTCTGAAATAGGTATAGGGGAAAAAAAGAGACATTAGGCTAGAGTCAACCAAGATTAAAAAATGCTGGGAAAAGTGTGCATTTTATCTATTTACTTTAATTCCATATGGCTCAGAACAATGCCATTTAATAGTGACTTGTAAACATCTGTTTATCTTCTGCAAAGATCAAAGCTTGATTCAGAAATCAACCTTTAGGTCTGACAGTATTCCTCACTGCTTATTTTCTAAACTTCAGGATTTGGAGAGAATCACAGTAGTGTTCTCTGTTTTGTTTTTCAACTGTGACTGCTAAAAGAGACTTATTAGAATAGAGTTTAATACAATTACAAGGTTAGATGTTAGGGCTGCTAATCTGGCAGTTCTGTGACTCCCCCAAGGACAAATTAATTTAAAGTGAATGAAGAAGAACTGCAATTGCTACCTTTTGTAGGGACAAGGAATGCTTGTTAGGAACAAAATGTGCAATAGAATGCTAATAATGGTTCTGCAGTTTGAGCATTTCTGAATACTTTAGGCATACAAATTGCTTTTGGTAGATATAACTCTGTTTCTTATGAAATTTGCTCCTTGGGGGATATGTAAAAGGAAAATGTAAGTCTTTGTCAGGTCTACTGTTCAGAGAAAAGTGGCACTGCTTTCATAGAATAAACAATAAGGTAGGAGAGGGAGATGATAACGTCAGAAGTATTTGTCTACATTTTGTTATTTTGCATTAGTGAGAGTACAGAGCCACTGCATCTGAAAGTTATATAGCCAAGATCGCAGATGTGAGCAATTTAGCAAGGCCCTTAGCAACTTAGCTAGACCTTGTTTCACAATAAAAAATAAAAAAGGGCTAGGGTTGTAACTCAAAGGTGCCACTTTTTTTTTTTTTAGGTACTGGGGATTGAACTCAGGGGCATTCTACCTCCAAGCTATACTCCAGCCCTATTTTTTATTTATTTATTTTTGAAACAGGGTCTCACTAAGTTGCTGATTGCTTCACTAGGTAGCTGAGGCTGGCCACGAACCCGGACCTAGCCTCCCAAATGCTGGGATTACAAGTGTGCACCACCACGACCAGCTTTCTGTGCCACTTTGAAGTACCTTGAAGTTAAGTAGTATGACATTTCTTGGAAATTTCTTGGTGATGAAATGGATTAGACCAAATTATGCTATGTGCAGGTATGAATATATCATGATGAAGCCTACTGTTATGCATAACTATAATTCATTAATAAACATAAAATAACAAAGCAATCATGGATTTGTGAAATATCTTTTGTGTGCGTGTGTGTGTATGTGTGATACTGGGGATTGAAACCAGGGGCATTTGACCTCTGAGCTACACCCACAGCCCTATTTTTTATTATTTTGAAACGGAGTCTCACTAAGTTGTGGAGGGCCTCACTAAGTAACTGAGACTGGCTGAGAACCTACAATCCTCCTTTATCAGGCTCCTGAGCACTGGGATTGTAAGTGTGCACCACCATGCCTGGCTATATCTTTCTTTTAAAATAGTGTAACAGGGAAGGGGAGGGGAAAGAGTGAGGTTCATTATTGGAAATACTGACATTGACTGTGTATACATATGTGAAAATCCCAGTGTCAATCTCACTACTCTGTATGGGTGTGGAGGGGTATTGGGGAGGTGGGGGCATGTGTGCATGTATGTTGTGTGCATGTATGTCAATGTCAACATGATATACATTATGATGTGAGACCATAATGCACAAATAAAAGTACATTTAAAAAATAGTTTAACATGCTTTCATGTGTTTTTCCTTCTTTGAAAAACTGGAAATATTTTCCACATATGCCTTTACATGTTAGAATAAAAATCATTTGGGTTTTATTGATTTCTACATTATGGGACTATACATTCTAAGGTACACATGCCCTGCCCCTCTAGGGAAGAATTGTTGAAGAATTAACCATGAGCTTAAAATCTATGACAGATGGGTTTTAGTAAATTCCGTCACTGCCTGGTTTCAGGAGAACTGTAGCAAGTAATTTTACCTCCCTGTGCTTTTATCTGTCTTTCCAGAGAATGGGAATTAATATAGAAAAAGTAATTCAGTTGCTTGGCTAGCACTGGTACCTGGTATCTGATACTTCCAGAGTGCAATCTGAGTCTCCTCTAAAATTGTGAGGTGGGTTAGTGGTAAGGGAAGATGCTGGTGGATACCCCACCCAGGCATCTGCCTACCCTCTTCTTCCCTATCTGAACACAATGTACCCCAGCCTTCTCCAGAAGCCTGTGGCCTACAACGTAGAGATCTGGACTTCTTGACTATTTTGGTGGAAACAGCCTCGGTGGCAGACCCCCTTTTGACACAGGTCTCTTGAATTCCTGTATCTTTGGGCAGGGACACATAGAATTCACTGGAATGGTTGCTTTGTTCTATTATCTTTCACATGCCGAGATTTGTGGCCTTCCCTGAGACTATTTCAAAGTCAGGTAATGGCTCTGTTTTTCCAACAAGAACCTTTTTCTTTCATTCTCTTCTCTCATTCTTTATTCATTTGAAAGCTTACTTTTTATACTTTTATTGGCACAATGTAATCATATGAAAGTAAGTCTTCAACAAAATGTTCACTTCAGAAGAAAATCAATGAACAAACCTACTACATTCACAATTTTATACTCAAAAGGCTACTCAGTTGTGTATGTTTTTGAGAACCTGGTGTTTTTATTTGCATATGGTAAAATAATTACCAGACATGCCAAATAAAATCTCTACTTCTCATTCTTTCTCAACTCCCCCTACCTTGAGAATAACAAAACAAAGGAATTTAGGTTAAAAAAGTTTTCAGTGCTACCAACTCACATTTTAACTACTATGAATTTTTTTCTCTACTAAAATCCACTCTTTCATTCTCATTCACATCTTAAGCTCTGCCTTCAGTCAGACTGTACCATGGCTTTGCAGGTATAATCCCAAGAACTACCAAACAGTAGTCTGAATGACTCAGTGGGCAGAAGGTAATTAGCAAAGGTAGATTTGCTAGCGAGCTGCTTTCAATGATTTCTCTAAGAATCTGAAGTCAGTAGACTTGCCTTTGGGTTTCAATCAGCCTTTTATTTAAGAAATCCAAATAGAAATCTCCCCACTTGACAGTGTATTCATTAGGGAGACTTCCAAACATTATCTAAAAAGACAAACAACAGAGAGATAGTAAATAGGACTCAATAAATAGAATCTTTTTAGATGAATGCTTTCTGGTATTGTATATTTTGTGAAATTTCCCCAGTTGGTTAATGATTGATGAGCTGCTTGAACATATTGAGGGACGAATATGTTTTAAGCAGAAAAATTATTTGTTATTTAAGCAGAAAAAATATTTGCCCACCATTACTGTCCCTCCCCCATAGTAAAATATTCTAATTGCATACTTCTAAGGTAATTTAGAGGAATGAAATTGACGAAATTATGGGCACATATGAAAATGTCACAATGAATGCCACAATTATGTATAACTATAATGCACCACTAAAAAAGAATAACACTTAGCTGGGTGTGGTGGCGCATGTATGTAATTCCAGTATTTGGGAGTCTGAGACAGGAGGATCAAAGGTTTCAGGCCAGCCTCAGTAATTTAGTAAGACCCTCAGCAACATAATGAGAACTTGTTTCAAAATAAAAAATAAAATAGGGCTGGAGTGTAGCTCAGAGGTAGAGTGCTCCTGGGCTCAATCCCCAGTATTTCCCCACCACACACACACAAAAGAATAACTCTAAAGGAAAAGTAGTCCCCGAGTCTAAGAAGGCATTAAAAGATGGCTTTTTTACTTTGATGGATTCCACATACACTTCAAGAAACTCCCCAGGACTAACAATATCTGGTATTTTAAAATTATTTAGAAGAGAATGGGTAGGAATGCTTCTAGAAGAAATATTTAACTGCTTAAGAAATTTATTTCTAATTGGACAAACAAGAAAAAGGGAAAATGTTTTGACTCTATTTCCTTAGCAGATATGGGGCTTTTCCAGGGTTCTATTGAGTTTGTCCAAAATCTCTCCTTATTCTGGGATGGGGCTGGTTATGACTGTAGAAGCAACAAATCTCCCTTTGTTCCTGAAGCAGGACTTCAGCTGCAAAAGCTGACAAGCCCCCAGTGCACCCATCAGACACGCAGAAGAAAATGCCCATGCAGAGCCATGGGGAGAAAATCAGGAGAGCGGAGTCTTAATTAATCAACAGAGTAATTAGTTAGGGTACAAGGTAGCTTGTAAAGGCGCATAGCATATAATGATGTAGAAAATAAATAAGGAAGTCAAGAAGAGAGTGAGTGAAGAGAAAGATGAAACTAGGAATAAACTTGGTAGCAAAAACACAGCTATAAAGTTCAGGACACAAAAAGAGGGCAGTAGGGCCCCTTACACTTAAGACCAGAAGAAGTCCTGGCTCTCAGGACGTATAGCTACCCTCCATTTTCCAAACAGAAAGAAATTCATTTCATAGTTTCTGTCTGAAATATCTGAAGCAACATGTCTACATCCAACACAGCAATCAGGTTTTCTGTGGTCATTCAAAATAATTTCTTCATCGTAGGCAGAAGAGCAACCACATCTCTAGAGTCGAATAGGTATGACGAAGGTTTGTTTCTCTCTGAGCCTCATAACAATCTGGCTCTGCATTCTTGTTCTCCTTTCCTGCTTCTCCATTTAGGTCTGTGCACCAGAGGGAGGACAAAATATAGGAAGTAAATACTCTTGCTTTTTTTTTTTTCTCACCCTGTGTTAAGTGCTGGGTTAGGAGATTTCATTTAGTCTTCACAACCTGTGAAAGAGTTACTATTTCCCCCACTTCAAAGACAAGGAAAGAGGTTCTAAGAGGTTAATAAATGTATCTAATGTTAGTATGTGTCAGAGATAGGGCTTGGAATTGGAACTGACTTAGATGATAAATCAAATATAGCTATAATTTTTGTTTAAGCAAATGAATCAGAAATATCTGAGTGTCTATCCCGTGCCTTGCCTTGGAACATTCCATAACTCCACCAAACTCCCCTTCTATTTGCCAATTCTTAGCATGATGGAAAAGGGCAGGAAAAAATACTTGTGGATAAAAGAGGAGTAAAAGGGATTTGATCATTTTTTATATTCCAGTGATGTTTCATTTTTCTACTTTATTTTTTCCTGCTCATTCTCCCTTAAGCAATATATATATGTCCGGATATTAAAAATGAGCAGAATATAATTTTTCAGCTAGTCTTTATCTAAACTAGACATAGATAGCTAGAGGTAATTTCAATCCATTTTGGAGAAAAAATCTGTCCACCTTGGCATGTTTTTATCCTTAATACCATCAGGCTGCAGATGAATCCAGGACAAAGTATTTTCATTGTATTATGTGTGAGAGAAATAGAGTCAAAGTCATCTTAACTTTGTAATGAATAGCATTTTGTCAGAGTGAATATTTGGCTCATGGGAGGTTAAAGGAGAAGCAGGACTAAAATGCTTTAATAGTCAAGAGACTAGCACAGTGAAATGCATTTATTGCTTTTAGTAGAGTTCCCAGTGGACAGTGCATAATGAAGCTCACTATCTGATAGACTCCTTGCTAAAGAGGCTCGCTGCCAGGCACAGCAGCATACTGAATGCTGGCTCTCAGGAAACCTAAGGTGACCCTCACACCTGCCACAAAAGTGGCAGGTTTCTCCTCTGACTGCGTGAACTGATATGCAGAATCAATGTGCAAAAGTTCTCAGGATTGGGGGTGAGCAGGGGTCAGGGCCTGTCAGTGCCTCTGGATGGTCTACCCAGACAGTCTGAACAGACTGGACACAAATGGAAAGCCAAAAGCTGGACTGTACTTGCATGAGCTATAAAGTGAATCACATCAATGTGCTTCCTGAAGGGAGCATTTTTAGAAGACCCAGAGGCCCATATAACATATCTGAATACTGAATAACAAATCAGTGAATTTGGCACCTCTGATGTCCAAACACCAGGCCACTAGTTGGACAGAAGAAAACTGACAGACAGGGAGGACAAACAATTCTTTGAAAGAAACGTGTAATGGAAAATGTTCTTTTTGTTTAGAAGTAAAGAAGGGAAGAGCTTTTAGTTTTGCCAGGTCAAAACATTTTTTGCAACATTTAAGGTGTGGAGGAACCCAAGAGAGTCACATAGTATAAACAATGTGAAAACTAAAAACATAGGAGAGGAAGGAGAGAAGCATGACATCTATCTAGACTTAACTCCAGTGAATTTCAATGGAGAGGAGGAGACAAACTCATTAGCCACTTGCTCCTCATCCCTGAGAGGAACATCTTTTTAAAATTATAAATAGTAACTAATATTAATTGTATAAAGTAATGGATTCACTGTGACATTTCCATGCATGAATATTTTTAATCATATCACCATCCTTACTACCCTGAGAGGCATATCATGAAACATCTGTTCCATTATTCCCCCTATTTATGTATGTGTAATATTAAATAATTTTATTAGTCTATCATATATTTTTCTGGATTAAATGCTGCCTAAGGATAGAGATAGCATTACTGCAGAGAACAGAAATGGTACAACCACTTTGGAAGACATATGGCACTCTCTTCTAGTGTTGATTCTTAATAAACTCTAATATCTAGCAATTCTATTGCTACATATACACTCAAGATAGATTCTTGCACATATATAACATGGGATTTACTTAAATATATTCAAAATACTAACACTTGGAAACAAATTCCCATAAAATGAAGAAAATAAATAAATGATAGGTTCATATAATTGCACATAGTCAATAAGCAATAATTAAATAAACCCCATCAGTTTTGAAATAGTATGGTGAATATCTATGATGTAGTATTGAATAGAAAAATAACTAATTGTCTTTGTTTTGTATTGCTATAACCAAACACCTGAGGCTGAGTACTTTATAAAGAGGTTATTTGGCTCACAATTCTGGTGGCTAAAAGTTCCAAAGAACACAACACCATGGTCCTTGGCAAGGTCCCTTGGCTGTATTACAACATGACAGAGAAGATAGGGAACCAGCCATGTGCAGAAGGGGCCAAGTACACAGGGTGAAGTCTCTTTATAACAATCCATTGTGTGACACCTAACCACTAACCCACTCCTTCAAGAATTACATCTAACTTCCGGGAAGATGGTATCGGAGTGAAACACCTCTCATCAGGCACTGTGAGCTCGATTCAAATCTGCCATAAAAGCAGGTTCTTGACAGAAGAAAAAAAGCAACAAAAAAGTGAACAACGCTATGAAAATTGAAGTACAGCTGAACAGAATCCAGAAAGCTGACCAGAGAGAGCAAAGAAGCCCATCTGCGTGGCAGTGGTGCCACACCACAGAGTGGGGTCTACTAACAAAGAGATATATAATGACCTTCTGCATTCCCAGTGACCAGAGGTGGAATAAGCAACTCCTGAACTCCACATCCTAACCAGGTGGCATATCACAGCACCTTAGACAGTGACCGGAATGCGTGGTATGACCAGCTTAAGCCCATACGGGGCCACCTCAGCTAACCTCTTCCTCCAGAGCCAGAGCAGTGATAAACTGCACTGCAGAGCTTGAATCAAAACTGCTGCAAAAGCAGCTTCTTGATGGAAGGAAAGAAAAGCAAAACATCATAAAAGTGAACAAAGCAACAAAAGAGGTTGATCTGAACCCAGAAAGCAGACCAGAGACAACAAAGGAGCTGGTGTATGCGTGGCAGTGGCAGCTGCCATTTTGCCAGCCACCCACAGCAGCAGAGATATACCCAAAAGATCTGCAGAGGCCAAATCAGGTCTGTTCGTACAAACTTGCAGGGGTTTTTATTTTGTTTTTTTGTTGTTGTTTTTTGTTTTCTGGAGACTGAATGCCACACTGCTGAACGAGGAATGAGTCATAGAAGAAGTAAGGGGAGAAATTAAAAAATTCCTAGAAACCAATGAAAACAGAGACACAACATATCAAAACCTCTGGGACACCTTGAAGGCAGTACTAAGAGGAAAATTTATGGCACTGAGTGCCTACATAAGAAGAACAGAAAACCACCAAATAAATAACCTAATGACACAGCTCAAAGCACTTGAAAAACAAGAACAGTCTAACCTCAAAGTCAGTAGAAGACAGGAAATTATGAAAATCAGAGTAGATATTAATGAAACAGAGAATAAAAAAACAATACAGAAAATCAACAAAACCAAAAGCTGGTTTCTTGAAAAACTAAACAAGATAGATAAATCATTGGCCAACCTAACTAAAAGAAAGAGAGAATCAACCCAAATTACCAAAATAAGAGATGAAAAAGGTGATATTATCACCCTCAGTGTTGAAATACAGAGGATCATCAGAAACTAGTTTGAAAAACTATACTCCAACGAAATGGAAAATCTAGAAGAAATTGACATTTTTCTAGATACATATAAACTCCCTAAATTGAGTCAAAAAGATATAGAAAACTTAAATCGACCAATAATATTCAAAGAAATAGAAACAATAAAGAGTTTACCATCAAACAAAAGCTCAGGACTAGATGGTTTTCCAAGTAAATCTTATAAAACATTTATAGAAGAGTTAATCCCAATACTCCTCAAACTATTCCATGAAATAGAAAGAAATGGGATGTTCCCAAACACATTCTATGAAGCCAAAATCACATTAATACCAAAGCCAAATAAAGACAGCTCAAGAAAAGAAAACTATAGGCCTATATCATTGATGGACTTAGATGCAAAACTGCTAAACAAAATATTAGCGATGCGCATTTAAAACCACATCAAGAAAATTATACATCATGACCAAGTCGGGTTCATCCCAGGGATGCAAGGCTGGTTCAACATCCAAAAAACAATCCATGTAATTCACCACATAAACAGAATCAAAGACAAAAATCACATGATCATCTCAGTTGATGCTGAAAAAGCATTTGACAAGATGCAATACCCATTCATGCTAAAAGCACTTCAGAGAATCGGAATAGAAGAAACATACCTCAAAATCATAGAGGCAATATACAATAGGCCTACAGCCAATATCATATTAAGAGAAAAACTGCAAGAGTTCCCACTAAAAACAAGAACAAGACAAGGATGTCCATTATCACCTCTTTTGTTAAATATAGACTTGAGACTCTAGCCAGAGCAATAAGGCAAGAGAAGGAAATCAAAGGGGTAAAAATAGGGAAAGAAGAACTAAAACTATCCCTTTTTGCAGAGGACATGATACTATACTTAGAAGACCCAACAAACTCAACCAAAAAACTTATAGAAATGATCAACAAATTCAGTAAGGTGTCTGGATACAAAATCAATCTTAAAAAATCAGAAGCTTTTCTGTATGCCAACCATAAAACCACTGAAAAAGAAATCCAGAAAAGAATTCCACTCACAATAACACCCACAAAAATAAAATACTTAGGGATAAATCTAAGCAAAGAGGTAAAAGATTCCTATAAGGAAAACTACAAAAAGTTGAAAAAGATGTTGATGAAGACCTTAGAAGATGGAAAAATCTACCATGCTCTTGGATAGGCAGAATAAATATCAAAATGGCCATCCTCCCAAAAATGATCTACAGATTCAATGAAATACCCATGAAATTACCAAGGTCACTCCTCACAGACATAGAAAAATCAGTCTTTAAATTCATTTGTAACAACGAAAAGCCCAGGATAGTCAAAGTAGTTCTTAGCAACAAGAACCATGCAGGAGGTATCACAATACCTGACTT
This sequence comes from Graphiurus murinus, assembly GCA_004027655.1. NCBI lineage: Eukaryota > Metazoa > Chordata > Mammalia > Rodentia > Gliridae > Graphiurus > Graphiurus murinus. Next base: position 4,081 of record PVLC010030278.1, on the reverse strand, counting down.
CAAACTCTACTACAAAGCCACAATAATAAAAACAGCATGGTATTGGCACAGAAACAGACACACAGACCAATGGAGCAGAATAGAAGATCCAGAAACAGACCCACATGCTTACAGTCAACTGACTTTTGACAAAGGAGCCAAAAATATACACTGAAAAAAGATAGCCTCTTTAACAAATGGTGTTGGCAAAATTGGTTAACCATAGGCAGGAATATGGAAATAAACCTCACTTTCTCACCCTGCGCAAGAGTCAACTCAAGGTGGATCAAAGACCTGGAAGTCAGACCAGAGACCTTGCAGCTACTTGAAGAGGGCATAGGCCCAACACTTCAACGCATAGGCACAGGTCAAAACTTTCTCAACAAGACCCCAAAAGCATAAGCAACTCAAAGGAAGATCAATACACAGGATTGCATTAAACTGAAGAGCTTCTGTGCAGCAAAGGAAACTATCAAGAACCTCAACAGAGAGCCCACAGAGTGGGAGAAAATTTTTGCCAGCTACTCTTCTGATAGAGGACTAATATCTAGGATATACAGAGAACTCAAGAAACTCACAGCTAAGAAAACAAATAACCCAATTAAAAATGGACAAAGGATCTAAATAGACACTTCACAAAAGAAGAAATACAAATGGCCAATAAATATATGAGGAAATGTCCAACATCATTAGCAATCAGAGAGATGCAAATCAAAACTACCTTGAGATTTCACCTAACTCCAATCAGAATGGCAATTATCAAGAACGCAAACAACAACAAATGCTGGTGAGGGTATGGAGAAGTGGGAACCCTAATACACTGTTGGTGGGGTTGAAAATTAGTGCAACCACTTTGGAAAACAATATGGAGGATCCTCAGACGAATGGGAATGAACCTACCATTTGATCCAGCAATACCACTTCTGGGTATCTGCCCAAAAGAAAGGAAACCAAACTATCAGACCAACGCATGTGTATCTATGTTTATAGCTGCACAATTCACAATTGCCAAACTGTGGAACCAGCCAAGATGTCCATCAACAGATGAATGGATTACAAAACTATGGGATATGTATACAATGGAATTTTACTCAGCCATAAAGAAGTACAAAATCATATTATTTGCAGGGAAATGGATGGAACTGGAAAACATTATGTTAAGTGAGATTAGTCAGTCACAAAATGCAAAAAATCGTATGCTCTCCCTAATATGTGGAAGCTAGGGAGAAAATGGGACATAAGAGAGACTCCAGATGAAAAAGGAGAATCTTTAGATGAGCAAAGAATTTGACTTAACGGAAGGTGATTGGGGGAGGGAGGACACTCTAATGAGCATGATGTACTTTCATGAACACATCAAAGTCAATCACTAAACTGAACTTGAGAAGGAGTGAGGAGGAAGGAGGGGGTGGGAATTGCCAAAGGGTTAAATGAGAAATGTGTGCATGTATGCCTTTACCTTTTCCAGCTTGTACCTAAGAAATATGTATGATTGCAATGCAACAATTAAAAATAAATAAACAAATAAAAATAAATAAAAGAATTACATCTATCCCTCCTGCAGGATATCCCTCCTGTAGTTCATCTTCACTAGGCACTACATTTTGTTGTTGTTGTTCTTTTGGTACTGGGGACTGAACCCAGAAGTGTTCTACCTCCGAGTCCTTTTTATTTTAAATTTGAAACAGGGTCTCTCTAAGTTGCTGAGGGTATTATTAAGTTGCTGAGGCTGGCCTCAAACCTGAGATTGTCTTATCTCAGCTTCCCAAGTACGGGGATTACAGGTTTGCATGACAGCTCCACCTCTTAAAGATGTAATTATATATAGGTTGTCAAGGTCCTGGTGTTTATTTTAGTGGTAGATTGGCAGGTGCTTAATATAAATGACCAAATTATTAATAAATTGAAGTGAACTATGCATGAGCCAACTGTTAGAATATATCCAAGGATTATTATAAATGAATCCAATTATGGGCACCTGAGATCCAGAGAGAAAAGAAAAAAAATTATTCTGTCCCCAGAACACTTCATTTAGTACTTGATATTAAACAGGATTTCAGAGTGATGATTACAGAATAAAATATTTGAATCTAATCAGGCTCCTTGGTAATAATCTTATTCATAATTAGTACTCCTTGTAGGGTGGTTCTCACCTGCTGGTCCAAGTTTGAAAGCCGTGAATCAAGCACTGAAATTATTTGTATGAAAAATTTTTTCCTGAATATTGCAACATATATTTTTCAACATTATAAAATGAAAATATCAATACACAGCAAAGTTGAATTTTATAATGAACATCCACATACCTATCTCTTAGATTCTCCCATTAATATTTTAGCCTACTAATTTAACCACATATCTATCCATCCATCAACTCATCAATCCATTTTACTCTTTTTGCTATATTTCAAAGTAAATTGCACATATCCAATATATTCTTCTCTAAATACTTCAGCATTCACCTCTTTAACTAGATCTGACATCTATTTTCATTCTTGATCTGCAAGGGGCTACAGGTGAAAAAAAAATAAACGCATTTCTTGAGAAAGAAAATTGAATGTCAAGTGGATTTGAACTGCAAGCAATAAAAACAATGTGGTTGAAAAAATGTTCTTAAATAAGTGAGCTCCAACACTGGAGGAACAACATGAAAGGGGACAGAATTCTGTTCTGTCAACAGAGAAAGAAAAGCAATCCTGAATGTGGCCCAAGAGAACCTCAAGCCAGAGCCAGGCAGCACAAAGGTAACTGCACATTTGGAACTGTGGAGAGAAAAAACAAGTCTCCAAACTCTAAATAGCCTACGCACCAGTTTCAATGGACCCTACCATAGGAACACTTGCAGACTTCCTGGATCGTTGCTGTTTGCCTTTGTTTTGAACTGAACTGGATAGGATCCTTCAGTCAGGAGAAACTTGAGCTCTTACAAGTCAACATGACAGACCTTGGCATTTTCACCTCAGCATGACATAATGATGATTTGACAAACGGGATCAAGATGGCTATAGCTACCATTAGGAGCTCCCAGGGGGTTAGAGGAACTTCAAGCAGAGAGGAAGGTGTAGCCCTGGTTTAGATGGTGCTCTTCTATGCCCTAGGAGTTCCTTAGCACTCCTCCACAAATACGTGCTTCCTTTCATGCTCATGCCTGATCTTTAAGCTCCATTTCACATAAGAAACTATGGATTATATTATTATCACCCCAAGTCAACCCATTGTAAAGATCTTCCAACTCCCATCAAGTAATTACTCTCTGGATTTGTCCTGCCAAAAATGATCCAAGAAAAACAATTCTTGTAGTTATGAGCTGTCATCAAGAGGTCCAATAAAAATGCAAAGATATAACTTGAGTGGGAGAAAGTCATGAATATATTTATTATAAAAGAGTAACAATAATTTATCTAGAAGAGTGTGATGATTTAAAGCAGAAATTGGAAAATTATGGCTGACAAGTCAACTCTTGGCCTCAGATTGCTTTTATAAATAAAGTTTTATTGGAACACAGCCATGTCCATTCATTTATGTATTGCTTTATAGGTGTATTTGCGCTCATTAATAATTGGGTTAAGCTGGGTGTGGTGGCACATACCTGAAATCCCAATATTTGGGAAGCAGAGACAGGAGTTCAAGACCAGCCTCAGCAATTTAGCAAGACTGTCAGCAATCTAGTGAGACTCTGTTTCAAAGCAAAAAGTAACAAAAGGGGCTAGGGGTATAGCTTGGAGGTAGACTGCCTCTGGGTTCAATTCTCAATACCGTGAATAATAATAATGATGATGACAATGTTGAGTAGTTGCAATAGAGCAATAGAGATCATATGATAGTAAAACCTAAGATATTTACTCACTGGCTCTTTACAGAAAATGTGCCAACCTCTAGTTTAAAAAGAGTAGCTTTCAAGCTGGGCGTGGTGGCGCATGCTTGTAATCCCAGCATTCGGGAGGCTGAGACCGGAGGATCCGGGTTCGCGGCCAGCCTCAGCTACCTAAGTGAGGCACTCCGCAACTTAGTGAGACCCGGTTTCAAAATAAGGAATAAAAAAATAGGGCTGGGGGTATAGCTCAGAGGTAGAATGCCCCGGAGTTCAACCCCCAGTACCGCA
>PVLC010030277.1:0-19585 GCA_004027655.1 Graphiurus murinus | reverse complement strand
AGCCTCACTAGGTAGCTGAGGCTGACTCGAAACTGGATCCTCTGATCTCAGCCTCCCAAATGGAAAGTACTTTCTTGTGGTAAACACTAAATAATGCTTTCTTGGCCTGGTTAAAAATAGACAACTGCTACATTTAAAAAATAATCTAAAATATTCAGCAATTCAAACTGTGTTATTTGTCTGAACTAGTAGATTCATTGCATTTTCACAGCTTATGATTCTTTTAGCAGAGGTTCTGCTAAGATTTCATTAAAGAAAGTTGAATAAATGGTCTGATACATTCTTGTAGCTCTAGGCTAGGTACTGAACATTTATCTGCTTTTCAAGGAAAGGTGAAATACACTGGGCAAAATTACCTAGAAAATAATAAATATTAAGTGACCATCCCATCAACCTGGTATGCACAGCTCTGGTGGACTCCTGTCACCTGTCCCCATGCCTGTGTTCATGGGTTCATTGATGGCAAATGTGTGAGCCACATGTGTGTTTTAGTCCTAGACAGCTCATCCTAACAGTAAAGAACAAATTCATAAGGGGGAAAACTCTGGGAGAAAAGGGAACATTCCTTCTTTGATGAGAGGCCCTTCTTTTTACTTTAAATAAAACTTCAAATAACCCTCAGAATGCCTTTGGATCCTCCTCACATCTGGATAAAAATTAAGGGGAGTAACTGTCATGACGAGAATGTAAATCTCCAGCTCTCTAATCTCTCAGTGCTGGAATGTGTGTCCAACTGTCTATTGCCAGTGCGCCCTGGAGAACTTAAACTCAATATATTTCAAGTCAAAATGATTGGTGGTTCCACCTGTCTCCCGTGTCCTCAGTAATCCCTGCCACAGGCTCTGACATCCTCCTGTGTGCTTCCCTTCCTCTGCCTCAGGCCTCTCCTTTGTCTGTGACAGGTATGTTCTTCCTCCCCTGGCTCACCTCTGCTGCCAGCCCCAGTGCTATCATCATGGGTCAAGCCCTCATCCTCTCTTTCCTGAAAGACTGCTAGCCTCATAAGTGGCCTTTTTATTCTACTATCATCTTCCTGTCATCCACAGATCCATTTTCTAAAATGTCTCATGACCATTTTATACTTACAGTGCTAGATAAATTCAAAAGGACCATGATCTATCACTTCTCCCTCTCTCTATCCTGATAAGTTTCTGTTGTCATTGGTATATACTCTGCAGTTTACATATAAAGAACTAGTTAGTAGCTCTATCTATTGTTTAGCTGGAGCTTCCATCTCTCCTCATTTGGTGATGAGTCCCAACTCATCTCACAAATCTTTTCCATTAAACCTTTCCTAACTATCTGTTTCCCTTTTCTTATATGTCTATTATAACATTATCATAGTGAACCGAATTATTTGCATACTTCTACCTTTTCTTCTATTTAAGAGTGACATGCTGCAAACAACTATTTCAGGAAGAAGAATTTGGCAATGGCTTGCAGCATAAGTTGGAATACAAAAGACCAATAGAAGCAAGCAGAGGAAATCCTAACAGGGACAAGTTCATTACAATTTAAATAAATAAATAAATAAATAAATAAATAAATAAATAAATAAATATACAACTGTACTTTTGAGACTGTTTCAAAGGCTACAAGAGCCCAATAAGAGTATATAAATAAGAACTTAACATAGTCTGAATGTTTGGAGAGTGATTCTCTGGGGACAATATAGACCAAGGATGAGTAACAACATACTGGTCTGAGAACCCAGTAAATGAAGCTCCAGTGTAGATGTTAAAGGCAACAGAAAGATAAGATTTCTGAAACATAATAAGAGAGAGAGGATAGTGGTAAAAACAAAATGGAGAAGGTAGCAGGGGAGATTGCTCTTTTTTTTTTTTTAAGTGAATTGATTCTTCATTTTGGTGAGAAACATTGATTCATTTATTCATCATCAATGCAATTTAAAAACATATATTTTTGTCTTATCATTGAGGTTTTTAAAACAGAAATAATCAGTATGTAATATTTTCTAACTGAAGTTTTTTTTTTAAAGGCTGAATATTCCAATCTATCCCCAACTGCTATGGATTAATATATCACAAATGTTAGCCTTTGTTCCTCTGCTTTAGTTTGGCATCCAACCATCACTCAAGTGTATAGCATCTCCTTTCCTAAAAGGGGAGGAGCTGCCAGGATCACAGTGACCTTTATGTCTTAGTCCATTTTGGTATCCAATTAGAGACAGTCAATTACTTAACTTCCCTTTGAAACTTTTTTTAGATTTTCATGGCTTTGCTCTCGTATTGAACAAAATTATTACCTAGATGAACTTCAAAGACAAAGTTTTTTATTATCTATCACATTTTTTTTTCTTTTGGTGGTGCTAAGGATAGAACCCAGGGTTGTTCTTCAACTGTGTTACACTCTTACCCTTTTTTTTTTTTTCAAAATTATTTTTTATATTGAAACAGGGTCTTGCTTAAGTTAACTATGTGCTAACCTTGAATCTGTGATCCACCTGTCTCAGCTTCCCAAGTACTGGGATTAGAGGTGTGTGCTTACTTACTGGGATTAGAGGCATGTGGGCACGTGGCTTACTTTTCTTTACTTTGTAAACTGTGATAAATGAAGCAGTGAATTCTGACAAAGCATTCCAGACTCAGGATGGCACCTTGCTCTCTAAGTGATTATATCCTGATGTAGAAGGTCTAAATGAAGCAAAGGTGAAACGAAGGGTTGGAAGTCAATAGACTGACAGCCTTTGGTCAAGAGCCATGACTTCAGACTTGATGTTGTGTTTCCTATGGTCCTAACAAGAAGGCTGGTCCAGCAAGGAAAACAGTTTCACCAAAGGTAACAAAGAAAAGAGATCCTGAAGAAAAGGAATTTGATGAGAAAGACATGGCAGCTATCCAAAGGAAAGATAATCAGCTTCCCAGACAAGATAGAATGCCTTCTGTAAAAGATGTCAGAGCTTCCTTCATGTGGTTCTCAGGGGCCTGACTTGTTACTCATTCACAGTTCTCATCAGCGCCAGGGAAAAATTCTCCAAATACTCAGACGATGTTAGGGACCTATTAATATATGCTTATTGGCCTTTAAGAAATTCTTACAATTGTAAATACATATTTATGTATTTTGTGGGCCAATGAGTCTACTACATTCAATCATAGGACCATGAGAAGAGAGTGGACGCTAGTATATTTAAACCATAGTGCATCCTGTGCTTTGTGGAGATCCTGGTACATCATAGACATTCAACAAATTCTTGAGATTTTTTTTTCCCTAACTGGACATAAGAAAGTAATCAGAGACCGTAAATAAATTTATAGCCTTTTGGAGAAACACATTAAAGTCAGTACAGCAACTTCTGAACATAGATCTCAAATCCTGACTACTCTTCCCCTTTGAATTTCTATTATATTCATGTCTTAAACATATTATCAGGTGTTCTTATGACCAAAATTGAATTTGTCATCTTGGCTCTTAAAATCTGTTCCTTTCTTATATACTTTGGTTTGATTGATTACAACAAGTTATCCAAACTAGAAACCTGGGTGACATCTTAGTCTTCATCTTAACTCCCTCTTGTATCACCAAGTCTTCGTTTACCTGTAGACTTCTAATATCAGTCTTTTATACTGTGTCTTTGTTAACACACTCATTAATGTAAACTACTATCAGGACCACATCTCAAGTGATGTCCACATTTCTGGTTCCCATAAAATTCAGCCAAAGGAGTTTTTGTTTTTATTGCTATGGCAATATTCATATTTTTCTAATACATGTACATTATACAGAAATCCTTTTGATAGTATGTACTTAGTTCTAAGGTTTTCTAACTGACCCCAAATATAAAAATACAAATTCTATCTTTGTGATTTTTTCTGAGTAATAGCTGAGAAAGAAAACAATAAATTTGCCTAATTTTTGTGATGAAAAGATTTAAAATTCTCCTACTACTTATTGAAATTTGAGCTTATGATTCTTTGAGAATTCATGATAAACCAGCTCAAAAAATGCATAGCCTACAGTTCATCATCATCTGTGGGTGATTACTATAAGCATGTGGCATGTAGTCATTGATTTTTATTCCAAGCAAAAGTTAGAAATATGCACATACACATCGAATTCCCATGTCAGTTGAACAATCATAAATTATTCAACTAACCCTTCTGACAGGTATGCAGTTTTTCTAAATTTGTAATTGCCTTCCTGCCTTCCACCATTATTATTGAAAATAATGTGCTCTTGTTTGTGCTGTTATTTCTGAACAACATATGCTGGTATCCCCTGTAAGATGAGTCAAGTGATACTGGTGTTACCATGGCAATCTATCATGTATATAACAAGAACATTATGAATACCAGCAGCTCTTTGTTCCCTTAGAATCCTAACTCCTCTCCTCTCTTCTTCCCTCCCCTCTCCCTCCTCCCTCCCTCCCTTCCTTCCTTCCTTCCTTCCTTCCTTCCTTCCTTCCTTCCTTCCTTCCTTCCTTCCTTCCTTCCTTCCATGTGTAGCTTCCTTCCATGTGTACTCCAAAGAGTAATACAATCCAATTCTCTTTTTATTGCTGGTGGTAAGACTCATACTCTGCTAACAAGGGAGTTCTTAGCCAGTTTGACTTGCAAGAGATTTTGCTTCTGCCTGATATTTCTTTTTGTCAGCAAAGTCTTCTTCCCCCTGAGGAAAACTCTTTTGAATCTTAAGGCTAATAGATGTCAAGAATCTAGTATGAAGAGTCCTGTGGAATCAAGTCATCCCAACCTGAAATTGCCATTGACTTTGACTTCAGTCTGTGCTCAAAGTCACCTTAACAAAGCAGGAAGATGAAAGTCAAACTTCACAGTTTAACTGTGTGGAGTTTTTAAAGGTAAATTGTCATTTTGACTGTAGTACATTAGACTTTCCATGTCAGATGAGAATTTATTATGAGGAAGACTGGGGTTAAATTACTCAGGGGATAATGATATTTACTTAGATCTACTAATCTTTCCATGATATGAGAGATTTTTACATATACTGTGACTAAGAAGAGCTTGAACAACTCTGTAAAATAACAATTTAATAGAGTTGTCCCATTCAAATACTTCATAATGTAAATTTGAATATATATGCTAAGCAAAATGAGAGCGGGAGAGAGAAACAATTTAAATAGAGCAATTCTATTTGCTCTAAATGACAGAACATGCAATGAATCTATATGCCCACTAATAAGTGTGAGGTAGGAGATGCCAACCTGTCATTCTCTTCCCATCTCAGTTTCCACTGGACCTGTCATAGTGTGAACATCTTGCTCTCCATTTGGATGATTTAACAGAGTCTCTGTGGTGATATAGACCCTACTATATTTATACCACATGGGGTTCATGTTAGAACTTAGCCTAAATAATATATGATCCCACTGAAGTTTATGTTACTGTACCATCAAAATAGACATTTTAAAAATTCAATTTGAGAAGTCACTCCAATATTGACAGTAAATATAATTTGCTTCATTTGCATAGTTAAACATAAGATTCTTTGTACTCTAGGAGAAATAACCTGTCTTATAGGAAAGATCTGCATGCAAGAATGCCCCTGTATGTGACCCAACAGAGCTATATGTTTGTATTTAACTTTTTTTTTATCACGCACATAAAATGGTAAAAATAAAACTGGAGCTTCTGGCCTAAAGACAGATAACAAATACTAAGCATAAACAACTGTTCCATAAGATCCAGGTATCAGTAAATTCATTCCTTTATTCACTTGATCATGTATTTACCTGTTCAGCAACAGAACAGAAACTGAGTCAAAGCTCTCTGCTAATAATGCAAAATTGATACAGAAAATTCCTCGTCTTCAGAAAGATCACAGACTAACTTCTCAAATAAAAATTCAAAGAAAAAATACGTTATAAACATATAAAGACTTTAGTAGTCCTCTAGGAGCACGTGGGACTAAATTCGGCCATCATCTAGGCTGTCCAAGACAGGTCTAACAAATTAGGTTGTGAGAGAAGATGAGACATTCTTCTAAAGTATAGTGCCAAAACAAAGGGTAGCCAACAGAGAATGAGCCTGTATTACTTTGTACTTTGTAATTTGCAAAGTAGATTTTAATATTCTCTATGTGGAGGCTTACATCAGCTGATGAACCCCACTGAGAACTCTTATAGCTTGCTCTAAGCTATAAGAGTTAAGTACTAGAATTGTGGGCTAACCCTAGTCTCTGTCTCTGAATGTTTTATTCTGTAGTTTATTAAGTACTTTGGAGAAGCAGAAGTAAAATGTTTTGGTAGCTCTAAGAATCTACTTCCAACTAAGAGTGACATAGAATGTTCATGGACAAAATGGCATTTGGTCTTGAGGTTTGCCTTTATTATGCAGAGTTGAGAATGAAGGGCATTTCAGAATGGGTGAAAAATCTGGCAAAGCAATAGATGTGGGAAAATAAATGTTTATGGGGGGAATTGTGTATGGTAAAAACAATGAATTTGAAAAGCACTCATGGGAAATAAAATTGAAAAGAGAGAGTGAGATTCTATTTTTAGGGTCATGAAATTGAAGCTAGGAACATTTTCAAAGACAAGTTGAGCTATTTTGAGCAGATACATTCTATGATTAAGACAGAGCTTGGAATAGTAAAAGACCAGAATGAGGAGACCAGTGGAAAGAATTACAGCAATTATCTACTACAGAGGTAAAAAACAGGTAGTAACTAACACAAGGTGATGGATTATAGCATTAATCATTGTTATTTTTTTGTATATACTATGAAACGACTCTATACAAATTTATCTGGAAAAGAAATTTCGTTTTAGAAAGAACAGGTACTTAGGACTTAAGATGGAATGGTGCATGATAGTAATAAAATGGACAAGAGAGAATGTTTGCAGGAGACATTATGGAAGATGTGTTAGCAAGACTTGACATGTTTAAGAAAAGGAAGAGGATGCCAGTTCCATGATGGTATCTGGATACTATGATGAAACCTAAATTTCTGGTTAAAGAGTCGCACAATTAACAGAAATAGGGATCCAAAAAAGGAGCAGATTTGAGAGAGAACATAATCATCTCTTGATGGATAAACTGATTTTTTAGAATTTGTCAAGACAATTAGATGGAGATAAATAGGCAAACATTAAACAAAGAGTATAAAGAGGTTAAGGTTGGAGATGTGAAAACAGAAGTGGGACATACCAAAATTTATGGGGAATCTCTACATTTGTGGCTAGATTTAGATCTTACACTCAAAGTTTATTGGTCCTCAAAGTCACAGTCAATTCTCATTTTATTTGTTTGTCTCTTCCTCAGAACATTACTTTTGCCATGTGCATGCATATTTTACAGATCTATCAATGCAGCTTGAATAGATGATAAATAATTTAACAAAAAAGTTCAAAATACATTAGTCTTTATCCCTAAATAGTTTATTGCTGATATCAAGATCTTAGATCTTAGATAAATGGTAAGATGCGTAGATTCCAAGTGCTTTGTAGAATAGCACCCTGAAAAATAAAATACTTAGGGATAAACCTAACCAAGGAGGTAAAAGACCTCTATAGGAAAACTATAAAAAAATTGAAAAAAGAAGTCAATGAAGACCTTAGAAAATGGAAAGATCGTCCATGCTCTTGGATAGGCAGAATAAATATCATCAAAATGGCCATTCTCCCAAAAGTGATCTATAGATTCAATGCAATACCCATTAAATTACCAAGGTCACTCCTCACAGACATAGAATGGCATTCATTTTTTAACTACCCATTAATTTATAATTAAAAAAATCAAGAGCCAGGCATGGTGGCACACGCTTGTAATCCCAGTATTTGGGAGGCTGAGATCAGAGGATCTGGGTTTGCAGCCAGCCTCAGCTACCTAGTGAGGCCCTTCACAACTTAGTAAGAGCCTGTTTCAAAATAAAGAATAAATTAAAAAAAAAAAGAAATAGGGCTGGGGGTATAGGTCGGAGGTAGAATGCCCCTGAGTTCAATCCCTAGTACCGCAAAAAAAAAAAAAAAAAAAAAATCAAGTCATCATCAGCTCCCGTATCAAATTCTGAGCTTAACCAACACATGCTTATGAAAAGTAAATATTAAGAACAAGACAGAGATGAGCTAATACTGACCTGTTCTACTAATACATCCTTAGTAATATATGTGACTATTTAAGTGGTACATTTGCCAAAAATCAAACAAAATTGTCAAAATGACTAGAGATTCGTTGAAAACGATAGAACTATATAATTTTGGAATTATAGAGAACAGAAAAGAAAGCAACAACAAAAAGTGCTATTGCACAACCACTAGGAAGAAGTATGTTTATGGCCACACAGTGAAAGTTAGCCATGAGATCGAGTGTTCTATCATTCTCTATTATGTGCCTTGTTTAAAAAAAAAAAAATAGAATAGCTTTTTCTTTTTAACTAAACATTTTTTACTGGAAGTGCATTAGGCACAGTGTTGTCTTGCTTGGCTAGATGTGGTATTTGAGTATTATTCCCTTTTAGTCATTCTGAAACCAGTTTTAACAGTAGTCAGATACATTATTTTTCCAAGAGCTTGTGTATTTTATTGAGGCTGTTTCAAATGCATTTAGTGTCCTCTCTAATAGATTTGTTTATCTGTTTCCCAGTGCTCCTGGCCAGGGAAGTTACTTTTCATTTGCTTTATTGGTGTGGAGACCTTCTTGCAATAATTTATAGATTATGGCACTTTAATATTCTGTACATACTTTTTATATATACATAATATTATTTGTAAATAAAAATCTATAGAGGACTTATTGCTTAAGGTTTCTTTTATAGGGAATTTCTGCAAAGGGTGTGTAGTTCTTTGGGAGAAATTTAGATATACTAATCAATGACACTCCATCAGGTTTTGCAATACTTAAAGATTCAAAAGTGCTTAGCTACCATCCTTTTTACCCATTTAATTAAACTCACCTGTTTCTAATGTGTCATATATATAGAAGAGCAAACACCTGGATTATTGTGAATAGTTTCCAAATCTTGTCTAGGCCTCATGATCAGATTATAGTCTCCCATTTAGGAATAATCAAAGAAAAGAAGACTATGTTTTGATATTAAATCTCTCCTAGTTTTCTAGTTAGTATTTTCTCAGGCAAGCTGGAAGAAGCCCTTGTTAGTCTGTCCTCTAGGATTCACTAATAGAATTGGCCTTACATAGAGGTTGATATGAATATAGAGGTTGGGGTTGAAAGAAAGACAACAGCTGTAAAAGAAATAATTCTCCTTTGAGAGGTAAACAAATGTCAGATGTAACTAAAAGGGGTAGTTTGAATTACTGTTTTCTCTGAAAATTGTGAAGGAACTGACCCAGACAAGAGTTTGGGAAGATGAACGATCAAATTTTTCAATGCAATCTGCTGTCCCATTGAATTAAGACAATTTGGGTATTTTCCATAGAAATTCATCAACAAAAGAGAGTCAGAATGGAAAAAGAAATAACTTTTCTCTTAACTGTGTCATTCATATTATACAATTAATCTCTCATTTATTACTTAGTACTTAGTACAATGTTGGCCAATAGAAATATTATGTGAGCCATTTCTATACTTTAAAAGTTTCTGGCTCTATGTTTTAAAAATAAAAAGAAGTAGATGAATTAATTTTATAAACATATGTTTTTAACTCATATGAAAATATTACCAGTTCAACTTATAATAAATATATGTAGTAAGTTTTTCTCTATTACTCGATCTATGTTTAAATTATATAAAATTTTCCATTAGAAATATATATTCCCTTACCCAAATTGTTCTAAATACACTTATAGGTTTTAGCAATTGCAAAACTTGTGCTTTGCAAATGCTGAATCAACAATTGCTCTTTTTAAGTTTGAGTTTTAAGTAATGAAAATTAAATGAGACTGAACAATTCACTTCTTTCGTCATAACTGTCCCCTTTCCAAGTTCTCCATAGCCTCATATGACTAGTGGCTGCCACATTGGGCAGTCCATATCTTGATGATCTGGGTTTGAACTCATAGTCTGTACTTGCTGCGTTACCTTTGGAAGATTATTTTCTCTTTCTGTACCTCAGGTCTCTCATCTATAAAATGGTGATAATCACAGTACATACAGCAGAAGGCTATCATAAAGATTAACCAACAATGCCAATCAAAACACTTAGCATACTGGTACACAGGGAGCTTTCAGCACATTATGAGCCTTTCTTATTGTTGTTTTGATTGTTGCCATGTATATTCTTTCATCATTTGTCACTTCTGAGTGTCTGACAGAACTAAACCTCTCATCTTTGGGGTCTGTCAAGGAGGTAGACAGTGAACATAGTACAGAAATGTAAACATTTCTTGCTCTAGATCTGTGTCTCTAACTGCCTATGTGCCCTAATGTCAGGTATCTGGCTGGTCCACCTGAACTTACCTTTCTCCTCAGATCAGCTCTCCAGATCATAACCCACGTATTGATATGTTTCTCTCTGGATTGCACCCTGTTCCTCACTTCCCCATGTGTGTTGGCGAGATCAGTAGTGATACCTTTGTATATGGGCATGGCATTATTTGAATCATTGATGCTATTTTCCCATCCCCTAAAGTCAGAACTTTGGAGGCATCACTAAATCCTCCTCTCCCTCACTGTGCTTGTCTGCCATCAAGTCAAGTCCCATGAGGGCTTCACTGGATCATCACATGCTTTCCTGCTCCTTCCTTTCCACAGCCACCACCCTGTAATCCTGCCTGGACAGCTGCCATTATCTATTTACTTAGCCTCAGCCTCCAGACTGTCACCCCACATTGCCCTGCTCTATGTTGCTATTGAATTCATCCTTGGAAAATGGTGTTTTTTTCATTTAACTCCACCATTCAAACCATTTCTTCACTTTCCTTCACCTCCAGAATAGATCTATCTCCTCTGTACCTCTCTTGGTAATCTCTTTTTTTTTTTTTTTTTTTACTTTTTATTAGTGCATTGTAATTATACAGCATAGTGAGTTCCAAAGTGATATTAACACACACACACACTACTTGATATGTTTTTTTCTGGATCATGCCCTGCTCCTCACTCCCCATACATGTTGGTGAGATCAGTAGTGATACCTTTGTGTATGGGCATGACATTATTGAATGGTTTCTTTCATCAATTCTCCTTTTACTCCTCCACACCTCCCTCTCCAAATCCCCTTCCACTGTTCTTCTAGTATCCCCCACTTATGTATTTGAAATCCTTTTTGTTTTTCAATTTTTCTCCAGCTTCCATGTATGACAGAAAACATGACTCTTGACTTTCTGTTACTGGCTGATATCACTTAGCATAATATTCTCTAGTTCCATTCATTTTCCTGAAAATTACATAATTTTGTTCTTTATGAGTAAAATTTCCTTGTGTGTCTATACTATAGTTTTTAATCCATTCATCTATTGATGGATATGTAGGTTGGTATCATAATTTGGCTATTATGAATTAAGTTGGATCATATGATGATTCCATTCCCATTTTTTTCTTTATTTGGGGGTGTGAGTGGGGGGACTGAGGATTGAATTCAGGGACATTCTATCTCTGAGCTATACCCCCAACCCTATTTTATTTTTTATTTTGAAACAATGTCTCACTAAGTTGTGGAGGGCCTCACTAAGTTACTGAGACTGGCCACAAATCTATGATCCTCTTGCCTCAGCCTCCCAAGTACTAGGATTACAAGTGTGCTGTCATGCTCATCTCCATTTCCAGTGTTCTGAGAAACATAGTGGATGCACAAATTTGCAATCCTACCAGCAGTGTATGAGGGTTTCTATTTACCCACATCCTTTGCCAGCTGCTATTGTTTGTATTCTTGATGATTGTCATTCTAACTGGAGTTAGATGAAGTCTCTCTGTCTTTCTGATTTGCATTTGAGGGAGGCACTTTCTTATCTACTGGCTCATTCAGTCCTCACAAGAAAGCAGTCTTCCACAAGGAAGTCGATAATGCCCGTATTTTCAAGCAGGAATGTCAATTAATGTTTACACATCTTTCCCAAATCAGATTTTATTCTTAGCCACATCTGTGAGATTCTCTGCTTAGATCGAAATGTATGCTAACCACCTGTCTTTATTTATCTGTACACCATGGTACCCAGGCTCATGGATTGTAGAAGGGAGGAGAGGAGATGTTTCTAAGATGAATATTTTATAGCAGGGGAGGCAAATAACCAATGAGACAACTATGGCATTTATTAGGCCACTTGGCGTTGGTATCAGGAAAGACAAATGATACTGAGTTCCTTTTTCCTGAAAAAAAGAGAGAAGCAGTCTTCTGGTAAATCCAATTAATAAATGTACACAACATATAACAAGATTCTGCTGCAGACAACAGTATTCTCACTGGAAAATCCTAAAATGTAGGTAATTTTCTTCTAAATGCTCACTCTCACAAAGCAGACAAGTTTCAATTTGCCTAAATTTCATATCTGGACTATAATATAGCACTAGCCATGCCAAAATATAGAAAATTGTCTATGAAAAATGTAAAATAAAGAAAACTATGGGTAAATTATCTTCCTAACCCTCATAGGAAATTCTCTGTAGCAATGGAATATGTATGTGTACAACATTCTAGGGATAGCAGAAAATGGTTTCTTCTTGAGAAGTTCTGGGTTAAACTACAATGAGTCCTCGTATTTTGATGAAGGACCAGATAACAGTAAGTGAAATGATGATTTATTTTTTTCTTTATATGCATTCTCTATGTGATCTGTATTGTTGGTCAAGTCAAAAATTACCAGTGCAAAGTAACAATCTCTTGTTGTATTGCTTAAGTTTAGGTTAACCATTAACATTTTTCCATGGATCGATAACTTGCAGGAATAGTGCTCTTCAATTCTACTTGTCTGCCAAGCAAGAAAGCCATGGGCTGGATCTTTCCGAGCCTTGTCATGTGCTCTGTTAGAGCTTGTCAAGACCCTCAGCTATTCTCTGTAAACAGAGATTCCCCCAGTCCAATGAGCCAAACTAACCCTAACAGAAAGGCAGTGTGAGTGTGTAAGTGTAGCAGAGGGAAAACCTTTTTAATGCCCTTTGATTCTTTACTTTCTGTTCTTCTTTGGTTGAAAATTACAGTTTTATTCCCCTAAATGAAATGGTAGCAAGCAAAAGTAATATGTGGCAATCTTTATATATGCCTGACTACTAGATAACAAAAAGATTCCAAAAAATAAAGTGAAAAATGTTGCATTTAATGTAAAAGTTGAGTTATGTTAGTATTCCATCAAAAATACTTTTTTAACATGCTTAAAATATTTAATAGAATTTATATTTCTTTAACTCTCTTTTCATAGTCAAAACAAAACAACAAAAACACCCAATGTTACAAGTCCTTAATGGTTTACTAGGTCCTTCATCTGATATGCCTGAAAGGCGGGCATATCAGACAAAACTATTAGAGTGACCATTGAAAAAATAAGAACAATTCCTTAAAATACTTTCATTTACTATTAACATACTTCTTAAGTTTGGAGAGGGGACAACATTATTACAAAATTATACAAAATCTTTTACAAATATATACATAGGTATCAGAAAACAGACTTTAAACTCGCAAGATTATAAATATACATGTATATCCCCACATTCTGAAAAATAACATTCTCAGAAATAACACCACAGAAAATATACTTAGTTACTACTGAAGATAATTTTTGAAATGGAGGTTATATTTAGGTAGTATATTTTATTTTAAAACTTAAAAAAAATTTAATTGGTTCATGTGGAACATTCAATGTTTTAAGTATTTCCATCAAAAATACTTTAAAAAATTTCCAAGAGTCACCATTAAAGAGCTGACAAATATTTTATGTTTCAAAGCATCCTATAAAAGTCCATCACAGAAAGTTAAAGCCTCTTGCCTTTATCTAAAATAAACCCTCATGTATATACTGAGATTGGGTCTGCCTTACCTTCAAATCCCTTGTGCAGCTAAGACAAGAACTTCATAAAAATAGGTGCTCAATAATCACTATTTAATTAGTGAGTAAATGAATTAATGAGAGGTGTGTCATTTTACAGAGAACATTATTGATATGAATAGATGAGCCTGGTTTCTTTAAATGAAAAAGTTAAGGAACATATTCAATATGTCGAGAGTTGTGTTAGAAATTTGTGGGCTGTATTTACTCTTTCTCCTAATTCATATGTTGAAATCCTAATACCAATACTTCAGAATGTAACTGCATTTGGAGATAAGGTCTTTAAAAAAGATGATTACAATATAGTCCTTAGGGAGGACCCTAATCCAATCCGACTGGTGTTATTATAAGCAGAGAAAATTTGACCATACAAAGAGAGACATCAGACACACACACACACACACAAACACACACACACACACACACACACACACACACATCTGAAAGCCAAGAAGAGGGACCACAGAAGAAACCAAGCCTGCTTATACCTTGATTTTAGACTTCCAACCTCCAGAACACCAAGAAATAATAATGATAATAATAATAATTATTATTGTTATTATTATTATTGTGTTGTTTAAGCCACCCAATCTGGGATATTTTGTTATGACTGCCCCAGGAAATTAATGCAACATTTTTCACTTGCTGCCTTTGAAAGCTCTCTCTTACAGTGATGATAAAGGGATAGAAGACCATAAATTCCCAAAAACAAAGGGGTAAGAAAGAAGACAACGAGATATGAAAGGAGTATTTTGGAGTACAATGAAAGGAGAGAAAGAAATGGGCAAATTTCAAATTTGAGCAAGGCGACCACAGAGGAGGACTTCAAGAGAAGCAAACAATTCCCTCTGTAGAAATCTGGAAAGACTTGGGAACTGAGGAACCAAGTACTCTTAAAAATAGAGGCAAAGGGATGAAAACTGCATGTGGAGTGGGCTGTGCCACAGGTCTTCTCCTCACCCTGCTCAGCTAGAAAACCAACTCCACTCTATCCCCAGGAGAAAAGTGGACATTAGTCTATGGAAAAATTAAAGACAAGAGATTTTGACCAGGAGGCAGTAGGCACAGTAGAAGATGGGACATTAAATAAAAGTCTACCAACTGAGTGCTAACATTCTGAATTCTCTAGTAGCATGTGGGGAAAAAGACTCAGTCAGGCTTATGATGCCTAGACAGTAAAGAAGAAGAATTCTGTAGATAAGGGAATCAACACTGAGGGAAAATACAGATGGCACTGGCATTATATGGCTAACAAGTGGCAGGGGGGAGCAGAGTAGTTTCTGCCCAGTTACCCTGTAGTGAATCCCAAGACTCTATATGCCCAGTTCACTCAAGCAGAACTCCTACTCAGCCTCCTAGCATCTCCCTCTGTCATATGAACAGGCAGCCAAGGCTCCACAAACTTCCGGGGAAAACATCCAACATAAGTCTAAAATAAGAAAATTAAAATGAGGATGATGATTAACAAATAATTCAAAAAATAAGCAGACATTTCAGAATGAATATAACTAATCTCAGATACATGAGAAATTGTTACATAAATGAAGCTAAAGGATACTATTTAACACTAAAAAGTATGATAAAAACGGTTATTAGAATTTAAAACAATAATAGACAAAAAAATCTTTAAAAATCAGTGGGAGAACTGAAAGTTAAAGTTTCAGATCTGTACCAACAAGTAAAGCAAAAAGATAAAGAGAGAACAATAGGTGTGAATAAAGTTAGGAAAACAATCCTATGTTCTGAATCCCATGTAGAACAATTAGGAAGACAAATTGTTTAATAATTCTTTTGTAAATTTAAGTTAATTTTAAAAGGAACCAAAGCAAACAAATTTCCAAATATGGTAAATGTCCTCTGTTTGTTAGCATAATTATGGTTAAATGTCTTGGATTGGGATTGTTCAATACTTGAATGGAACATTCAATTTTCCCTTTAACATTTGGTAAGTTGAGTAGTGTTACTAACTGTAGTGCAGGACAGTGGTACCCTCTATTGGCAGAGGTGGGGCTGTCTACCCAATGCCTTTTAGGAGAGAGAAGAGATGTGGATACCTGGTTGGTCAGACCAGCTCATTCAGCTCAAGTGTTGAAGGCACTGTGTGCATTCAGATATTGCATGCCCTACTTTAATTGTTAGTCTAAAAAAGATTTACAGCCGGGTGTGGTGGCACAGACTTGTAATCCCAGTACTTGGGAGGCTGAGACTGGAGGATCACAGGTTTACAGCCAGCCTCAGCTACTTAGTGGGCTCCTACACAACTTAGTGAGACCCTATTTCAAAAATAAAGAATACAAAAAATGGGGTTGGGGGTGTAGCTCAGCGGTAGAATGCCCCCGGGTTCAATCCTCAGTACTGAAATAAATAAATAAATGATATATAGCTAATATTCTCCACCTCCAGTCTTTTCACTAATATGTGAGATAATTATGGAAAATTATCATGATTTTTTAAAAAGTCACTATCAATTTAACAAGTTACTGAGTTAAAACAATTTAACAAGTTTTAACTAGGAAGGAGCACATGATTTTCATACCATTGATGATTCCACATGAGTAAAAATGTAGCTTAAAGAACTTGGTTTTCTGTGCACAGTTTGCAGAGTACATCTTTCTTCTTTACAGCGATGCCTTGCCTTGTCTCTCAGAAGGCTGTTTCTTGGCAGGCTTAGAATTCCCTTTGCCACAAAAGCATCCGGAAAAGTTTCTTTGACCTTCAAGTGGTTGGTAGAACTCACCCTGTAAGGGCTCCTTAATTTGCCAGAAGAGCACTGTGTTTTTCCCCAAAAAAGAACTTTTCAGTGTGCAAGTATATTTTGCTTTGGGACTGCCAGCTTTCTGGAAGATAGGTGTACTGGGAATGGAGTAAACCAGCAGAACCTCACAATGCTCAGAAGTTTCCCTGAAGAACAGCACAGTTTCACTGCTGACCAACAAGGGCCCATGCTTTCCTTTTTTGTTAATTACCAAAACCACTGTCTGCAAGAGAAGTATTAGCAGAGCTACATGTGATTGGAATTCAGTAGAATGAGACAAATAGTCCAATGAGAACCTAGAATATTTTAGTGTAAAACCCCAGAGTCCCACACCATCCTCTTAGTATTCCAGCATACAGTTCATCTGTCACTCACCCTGTCCCATACCTGCACTCTCTTGCACTATTCATTGGAGTGATCTTCCCACAGGATCATAAGTTCCTAGGATAGCTCTGTAGCCTGGGTATTACCTCCATCTTTGCATTAGCATTCTGCTTAGTACATGACTTTGCACATAGGGGATCCTCAGAAAATAGATGTCCAACTGCGTTTTCCAATGGATAAAATACACTATAAAGCACACTTCACTCTGTATTAGCTCATTGTGGTCACAGCCTGTCTCATACCTATATTTCCAGACTGTATTGCCTGTGGTCCATCTAGCACACCGGTGAATGCACCAGGCTTTAGATTTTGTATTTGAGTTAAAAATCTCAGGACCCTACTTAGCAGTTATTTGTTCTGGAATTCCTAGACTATCATAATCTCTAAAACCAGAATCGCAATGTCAGCACCTGTGAAGATTAAATGAGATAAGGTCTACCATTTTCAATACATATTAAACTCACAATGTTAGGTCCTATTACCATTATTAGCATTACCCAGTATTATTATTAGTAGTAGTTTCATCAGTTCTAAATGCGAATGATAATGCCTAGTTCACAAGGATAATGTGAGAATTCGAGTTAAGATATATACCTGGTGTTTGTGCTTACATTTGCACATATGTACATTATGTAATATGTCGGTATATATATATATGTATATATATGTGTGTGTGTGTGTATATGTACATATATATACCTATCTCATTGTAAGTACTAATTGCTATCATTACAGTTTTCTCTTATATATAAAATGAAGTTGGTAATGCTAAGCTCTTAAGGTTGCAAGAATTTAAAAACCAGCCAGGTATGGTGACACACGCCTATAATCTCAGTACTTGGAAAACTGAGATAGGGAATCATGGGTTCAAGGCCAGCCTTGGCAACTTAGGGAGATCCTCAGTAACTTAGTGATACCTTGTTTAAAAATAAAAAGTAAAATAGGGCTTAGGGAGTAGTAGCTCAGGAGTAGAGTTCCCCTAAATTAAGAAGAAAAATTTAAAAACTTGATAAACTTCAAAGCCTTAGAATTGTGCCTTGTGTTTGGAAAGCCATATAAAAGTGTTTGCTTTCCTTATTTCCAATAATAGTAATTTTAAAAAATGTGATTGTACAGTATAGTAAACCTAAATATAATTCATGCTCAATAAGTTGTTAATTCACTTTTGTGTTCATTTCCTAGTGTGCTAGTAGCACTAAAGGAATTAATATTAATGGCATTGTATGCATTCATGGTAATAATTATCTTTCTACACACTGGGGGAAAAAAATTCAGGCCAGAAAAACATCTTGGCCCAGAAGGCTGCCCTCGGCAAAAAGACAAGATGTGAGTGAGGAGGGCATGCTTATGAGAATTGGGAGGGTGGCATTTTCCTACTATGTATAGTGACTTGCCAATTTCCCTTCCGCCGATGATGACAGTGACACTGATGCTAGATGAACAACCTGCATAACGCTTCAGGGGCACATCCGTTTTCTAAGGCCACCGTCTCACTGATGAGACAGGGCGCATGCTTGATTCCATCTGCTGTCATTTATCTGCCAATACAAATAGCAGGCCTCTGTGAATCTATTTGGCAGCTGAAATGATAGACTGAATTTTAGCAACTCAAGGGAAACCATTACAGGGCATTAAAGGAGGAAAACATTTTATGAAATCTTCAGTCAAAAGAAATGGGTATCCAAGATCTGAAGCATTGAGCCCCACAAGACACTGGCCCTAAACAACAGAAAATAACACTCCCACCCTTATAGACTGAACTTGTTCTAATGAGCTCAGAGACTGTGTGTGAGTGTGTGTGTGTGTGTGTGTGTGTGTGTGTGTGTGTGTGTGATACTGGGGATTGAACCCAGGGGCATTCTGCCTCTGAGCTACACCTCCAGCCCTATTTTTTTATTCTGTATTTTGAAATAGGGCCTCACAAAGCAGCTGAGGCTGGCCACGAACCTGTGATCCTTCTGTCTCAGCCTCCCAAGTACTGGGATTACAAACTTGTACCACCATGCCTGGCTTTTGGAGACATTTTTAATTGTATTTATTTTCCATTTTTTTCTTTTACTATATTTTTAAAAATATCTTGTAAATCTTTATTTTTATATTTTTATTGGTGTATTGTAATTATATGCATCATAGTGAAACTTCAAAGTGATTCAAACATACATGCACACAGCATGTGGTATATTTTCCTCTGGGTCCCCCTTCCTGCCCCTCCTTGCTGTACATACTAGTGAGATTGGCAGTGAAGTCTTCATATATGAACATAGAATTATTTGAACTGTTCCTTCATCAGTTCTCCTTTTGTTCCTCCCCAACTCCCTCCCCAATCTCCTTCCACTATTCTATTGATCTTTCTCTTCATTTATCTCAAGTTTTTTGTTTCCTGTTTTTTCTGTAGCCTCCACATATGAGAAAAAAAATATGATCCTTGTTTTTCTTCTTCTACTTTTAATTAAAATACATGCTTTCTTGTCGGATAACATTTGTATTCAAGTTTTGAAGAAAAGAAAGGGAAAGAAGAGAAACTACCTATTAAACTTTTGGTTGTTCTAAGTACCTGTTTTTTATTGAAGAAGATGAGTTTTGCATGATGT
>PVLC010030276.1:0-19577 GCA_004027655.1 Graphiurus murinus | reverse complement strand
TCAGTCCAAAGTCAATGACTTTGTAGTTCCCATCCGTGTCCAGGAAGATGTTCTCTGCCTTCAGGTTCCTATGAAGGATGCGTTTCTCGTGGCAGTAGTGCACTGCGCTCACCACCTGCCTGAACACCCTCCAGGCCGCCGCCTCCTCCTCCTCCTCCTCCTCCTCCTCCAACTGCCAGGTGCTACTCAGCAGCGCCCCCCCCACACACACACACACTCCATCACCAGGTAGACATAGTTGGCCGTGTCTACAATCTCAAACAGATGGACCACGTTTGGATACTCCACTGTCCTCACGATGTCTATTTCAGATCAAATAAAAGGATTGTCACTAAATATAGGTAAGACTTTCACAGCCACCTCTGCCCGGTGAGGATATGGCAGGCCAGTTTGACTCCAGCAAAACCACCCTTTCCAATGTCCCTCAGGACCAGACAATTGTCCGTGAGGCTATCCTCACAGGGACAGCTGGCTGGGAGGCCTGGCCTGGCCTCTCTACTCTCTCTCCTAGCACTGTCCATGGAAAGCCGCAATAGCAACTAATGATGCTAACTAACAACAACAAATTAACAAGCAAAAGCACAGCAAAATAATGAACCCGAATAAACAAATGCATACACAAAACAACGAAGCCAAAATTCCAAACCAACAAATCAGATCCAAAGCCACCAAACCGCCAAATGGCTGACTGTCCTGGAGCCCGACAGGTTGCCGCCAAGAGCTCCCTGTACTAATGGACAAAACCCAGCCACAGCGAGGGCCTTACATAGCCGATCCCGGAGCCTCCCTCACATGGCTCCTGGTGAGGTCACACGGCAGGTCATGGCTGGCTTTGGCCCACTGGGGCCGTCTCACTTTTGGGCCTCCAGGACTTTTTCACTCTAATATGAAGAATAAGGACTCTACAAGCTTTTTTGCTTTAGTGGGTATGGAGGCTGATGTTTACTTCTTTAGAAATTAAAATTTACAGGATGCTTCAATTCTTTTTTCATTTTGAGTAAAAAATATCTAATAATAGATATTGGCTTTTAAAGGCCTCATCATATCTACACTCAAGATATTCTATTTTTTTTTCTTTCACCTTGAAATGATTGATGTTGAAAGAATGGTATAGCCCAACACTCACACCATGATAAAACTATTCCCTATGACACCGTAGGACACGTCGTTAACTTTTATGGGGTGTTCTTATCCTGTTCACCCTAGAAGGTCCTCAATCACATTTGTTTTAATTATATTTAAACTTTTATTGGTGCATTGTAATTATACATTGCAGTGAGGTTCAAAGTGATACGCACAGCAGTTGGTGTTTTTCCTTTGGCATCCCTCCCTGCTCCCCTTTCCTCTCCCCAGACACGGTAGTGAGATGGTAGTGGTACCTTCATACATGAACACAGCATTATTTGAACCTTTTCCTTCCCTGATCCTCCTCTTCCCCCTCCCCACCTCCCACTCACAATCCCTTCCTTTATTCTTTTTTTGATGTTTTATTCCTTTAAATACTTTTATTGGTGCATTATAGCCTCACATCATCATGCCAGTCATACTGATGGTGACATACATGCACACAGCACTTGGTGAGCTTTCTCCCCGCTCCCTGCCCGTTCTCCCCCCTTGACCATCAGGACATTGAAGTTGACACTGGTATTCTCACATAAAAACATAATGAGGATGGAAGTGATTCCTTCATCGATCCTGCCTCCCCCTCCACTTCCCCTAGACCACCTCCCTGGCTCCACTGAGGTTTCTCCTCTGTTATCTGAAGTCCCTCTGGTATCCCAATTATTCTCTTACTCCTGCATATTAGAGAAAACATGACCCTTCTTTTTCTTTGACGGGCTTTCTCACTTAACATAATGTTCTCCAGGTCCATCCATTTTCCTGCAAATGAGATAATCTTGTCCTTCTGTATTGCAGAGTAAAATTCCATTGTGTGTCTATCCCATAATTTTGTAATCCATTCATCTGTGGATGGACACCTAGGTTGGTTCCATAATTTGGCTATTGTGAATTGTGCTGCTATGAACATGAGTATGCATATATTACTGTAGTTCTCTGATTTCAGCCCCTTTGGGAAGGTAACCAGGAGTGGTATAGCTGAATCAGCACTTATTTTATATCTATTCTCTTTCCTCTCACGAGTCCTAGTTAATTCAACCAGAGTTGAAATAATCTAGCACAGGGCTACTCAAGGAACAGCCCCTGGGTGATCCACATGAGCATCGCTAAGCAGCTTGTTAGGAATCTCAGGCCTGCCCTGTACTTCAGCAGGGTCCCCAGGTGACTTGTGTGGATGCTGGAGCTTGGGATCCCTCAGCTGGAGCACTCCTTTCAGATCTTGGGAGCACGGTTCCTGGCAGCCGAGGGAGAAGTCCTGCCTGACCCACGTGATGGAGGGCTTCCAGCAGATTCAAGGACGTCAGTAACCTCAGAGCTTCCTCCCAATGCTGCACCTGGAGGAGTGCCGCCGTGCAAAATCCAGGAACATGACTTTGACCAGCAACAAGGAGCCAAATAGGCCTCCTGGGAGGAGAGAGAGGCGGTGACAAATGAGCCCAGGGAAAAGGGGGCCGTGTCCTTCCTGCCTCTGGGAGAGTTACCACCCTACACAGGACCTCTGTCTTCAGTCTGGTTTCACGAGTCTCTGCTCTGTCTTTCCGAATGGGAATTTCGCTGGAATAGATTCTCTCCTCTGCTTCCTCTCTAACTTTAAATTTGGCCTTCTTGAAAGTGTTTTCCTGAAATAATATTCACTGAATGTGATGATTATCACAACCTACTAAAGGTGGCCAAGATACCTGGAGCCTCTCTTGACACCCAAAGCAAGCTGCTCTGTACCTACCGGTAGGCAGGGAGAAGCAGCTGCCATCACTGATCCTGGGTGTGAAAGTGAGAGATTGAATTTGGCTAATAATGGAGAAATAACTTCTAAATTTCACATTATTGCAAGTAACTTATAGCCTCAACAATACAGGAGAGAAGCAAAAGTTAATTTTGTACTAAGCTGGGCATGGTGGTACATGCCTGTAATCCTAGTGGAGGCTGAGACAGGAGGATCACAGGTTTGAGAACAGCCTCAGCAAGTAGTAAGACTCTCATCAGCTTAGAGAGAACCTGTTTCAAATAAAAATAAAATAGAGCTGGAGGTCTAGCTTAGAGGTAGAATGCCCCCAGGGCTCACTCCCCAGTATAACGCACACACATACAAATAAAATAAAATAATAAAAAGTTCCTCTAAACTATAAAAATAAACATAGAGGACTACGCATGAGAATTAATGAATTCTGTACTTTAGTCCCTCAAAATTTATGTGCTCTTGCTTGATACTTCATTTGAATAAGTTGTGATATCTGATTTTTAAGCCATAATAAATTAGGAAAAATAAACAACTTGCTATAAACAAGTGCACCAATGAAGGCTATTTACTATGGAAGATGCAGTTAAAAAACAGAAATCCAGCTGGGAGTGTGATGGTGCAGGCCTGTAGTCCCAGTACTGGAAAGGCTAAGACAGGAGGATCGCAGGTTCATGGCCAGCCTCAGCAATTTAGCAAGGCCCTCAGAAACTTGGTGAGATCGTGTTTCAAAATTAAAAATAAATTAAAAAAAAAAAAAAGGCTGGAGTGTAGCTCAGAGGCAGAAAGTCCCCTGTGTTCAATCCCTAGTAACACACGCACGCACACACGCATGAAATCCAAAAGTACATACATATGGAGCAAAAGAGATTAATTGCAAGGACTGGCTCTTGCAGTTGCGAGGTGGGGAACATCCTCAGAGCTGCATGGTGAGTCCGGAAGCTGGAGTTCCATGAAGGCGATGTTTAGTCCAGTCGGAGTCCAAAAGCCTGGAGACCAGGAGAGCTGTGGTTATAGCACTAGTCTGAAGGGTGACCGGCTGGAGGAAGAATTGGTGTCTTAGTTCAAGTTAGTCTGAAAGGAGGAAAGAGGTCGATGTTCCCAGGCAGGAGAATTCTGTTTCCCTGAGAGGGTCAGCCGTTTTGTTCTGTGTAGACTTTCAACTGAATGGGTGAGGCATACCCACCTTAGCAAGGCAATCTACTTTACTCAGAAATGCACTCACAGAAGTGAGAAACATCTGGGAACCACACGGTCCAGTCAAGCTGGCATAGAGATATGACAGAAGAAATAAATGTATGTGGAATTGTAACTCTGTGGAATCGTAACTCTCAGGCTAGAAGGAACTTAGCAACTACTTGGTCCAACAACTCATATAATATTCAATTCTTTCTACAACATCTCCAATAAATGATTCTTAAGAGATAGAGGAACAGTCACCTCTAATTCCACCCGTTTATCTTTGAGTAACTCTTCCAGGTCATTTTTTTTTTTTTTTTTTTTTACGGAGTTACAATCTGTTGCTTTGCAGTACTTACCAATAATGCCTAGCTTTATCTGTTTGGGCTGTCTTTAGTAGGGGTAAAGCTGAGGTGTAGAAGTAAGGACAGGTGAAGGTGATCATTTCAAATACTGCAAAACAAGCTGTGACACAATAATGCATGTTCTCTTACGAGTAATGACAGGAAGAAGCAAGGTAAAAGGGAAACCCACCTATTTTTCACAAGGTTGAAAAGAGCAAAAAGTGTAACTCCATATATTTCAGATGACCAGGTTGAGTCTGAACACACCACCTTAATCCCTGCAACTTTCCAAAGCCAACGTGACAATAGACTAAACATGACCAGGAAGGCAGGGTGCTGAAGTCCCTAAGAGCCAAAGGCCCTAAGAGAGAGTACAGTTAGATCCGAGTACTCAAGGACGGAGACCCACAGGATTCAGAGTTGGCAGGTTGTGGGACTTGGAGAAAGTCAGCCCGGGGCTGCAGAGTTCTCCACCTCTTGAGCACATGACCTTAAGCCTCCGGGTTTGGGCTCCATTCCTCATCGGCAACACAAGACCTAAGGGATCCCTGGAGTAGATTCCCAGACAAACCTGGTAACATTTCTATAGCTAGTCTATCAAACATTTGAAATTAAATTTTGCTCCGACATTAGTAGTGTCTGGAAATTTCCGAGTTTTCTGCACTTCCATGGAGTTTGAAATGTCAAGCCATTGTGAAAACATCTTTCATGGATTCCCAATGTCTAGCCAATCAGGCAAACAGCAACCCGTGCGGGTTGAGTAAGATAAGGACTTATTTTAAAATAGAAAAAATCTTGCTCCATACAACTTGTGCCACTGTGAAGACAGAAATATCAGAGAACAATTTCTTATCGTTGCTCAATAGTGGTAGAAAAGGTTAAATAAAAGAGACAAGTTGCCTAATGCATACCCCCACACACACAAGACACAAAAGTAGCAGGGACATAAGGCAGTCCTAACGTGAAAAAGTAAATGTCTCCTTGAGAAAAGTGCTATAAAATATACAACATGTACAAAATAAACTTCGAAAACATAGAAATTAGAGAATTGCCTTGGTCAGTAAGATTTTTTTTTTAATTTTTGTGGAACTGAGATTGAACTCAAGAGCATTCTACCTTCGAGCTACACCTCCCAACCCTATCTTATTATTTTATTTTGAAACAGAGTTTCTCTAGGTTGATGAGGCTTCACAACTTACTGAGGCTGTCCTTGAACCTGTGATCCTCCAGTCTTAGCTTCCCAAGTACTGGGATTATAGGCATGCACCCCCATGCTCAGCTCATGAAGCAAGATTTGATAACATAAACTTATTCACATTGTGGGTAGTGACAGCACAGGAGCCATAGGGTAAGTCAACCTCACAATTTATTTATTATTTATCATGAGTTTTTGTAGAATGTTTTACTTTTTGGGGCGGGGGGTTGGGGAAATGAACCCAGGGGTGTTAATACCTCTGAGCTACACCCCCAGCCCTTTTTTGTTTTTTTATTGGTGCATTGTAATCATACATCTTTGTTAGGTACAAGCTGGTAAAAGCATACATGCACACATTTCTCATTTACCCTTCCCCAATTCCTGCCCTACTCCCTCCTTCTCAAGTTCAGTTTAGTGATTGATTTGGTATGTTTGTGAAAGTACATCATGTACCCCCAGCCCTTTTTAACAAAACAATTCTTTTTGAAACAGGGTCTTTCTAGGTTGCTGAGAGTCTCCCTAAGTTGCTGAGGCTGGTCTTGAACCTGCAATTCTCCTATTTCAGCCTTCCAAGTACTGGGACTACAGGCATGCGCCACTGAGCCCGACTGAGTGTTTTACAACTTAAAAAGAGTTTTCACACTCATCATCTTGGGATTCAGCAAAACTCTGAGGCACACAGAGTAGCCTTATCCCATGTGGATACCTGTGCCCACTCCCCACGCCAGGCACCAATGGCAATGGCTCACAAAAGTCAGTGGGAAAACCCTAGAGGTCATGGTGACCTCGTGATCCTGGTGAGGCCAGCTGACAGCCACCTTCCCTCTTCCATTCCTGAACCTGGAATGAAGCAACGCAGTCTCCACTCAGAAGGCTGTATCCATCGCAGGCAGGCAGAGGTGAATGGATAAACTGGACATCTTTTAGGAGACAGCTGCACTTCTAAGCTGGGACCCAAGCAGATTCCCACCTCTCAGAGACTGTTGGCTCTTGTGTAAAAACCAGCAATGATAACACTATTGCCGAGGGTTGTTCAGCATGCACAGAGCTCCTCCTGTGTGTGTGAGGGCCTAGGCAGCCACCATGGATGTGGAGGTAACTGGAGGCCTGTGTTCCTTCCCCCAGAAAGAGAGGAAAACAGACAAGTTCCCCATGATCGTTACAGTTACATAAAGCAGGTGGGAAAGTTGGGCCTGGCTCAAGTATCAGAAGAGAGAAAAAGAAAGTGGGCTTCCAAGGGCTGTTATCCTGGGCCCCTGGCCCAGCTTCCAGCTCACAACTGCTGCTAATGTCCCGAGACTTGTGTGTTAAATGGCTGCAGAATTATTTTCACAATTACAACCATGTTACGTAAGGGAGATTATTATATAAGCACAGCCAGGGTATTTTTGCATCCACGTGGAGTGTGAAGCCAGGCTTCTGTGGTCCAAGGAGTGAAGCAAGCGTAGTCACTCTCCACCAACACGGCGTTTGGCTGAAACGCAGATGGAAGATTCAAAGCTGCACATGGAGTGCGGTGAAGTGGAGACCGATCTTGAACTCCATATGTCAAGGTCCAACACTCAGCGCACACAATCTGAGCTTTATGGATCTCTGAGTATGTGGCGATGGCCATAAGGGTGGGCTGGTGACGCAGAAGCTAAACCAGGGAAAAGAGCTGGGATACAGCTTCTTCCCACACCGGGTGACCTCTGTGGTGTAGATCACAGCCCAGACCTTGGAATGGGAAGCCCTTGCTTTCCCTCTGCAGTTTTCCTGCAGTCTGCATTGTGTAGAAAACAGAGTCATCAATAAGAATCAGCAGACCTAACACCAGCACAGCGCAGCCGTCACCTGGGCAGGCGTGGCTCCTATATCAGGGCCTCGGTGTCCAGGTTTGTAAAATGAGGGAACTGCAGCTTATAACGTGCCATTGTATCTGGACAGCATAATTCAAACATCAGAGACTCTTGTAACAAATAAACTTCATTCACGGAACTCTTCCTACTTGGGTGAATTTGGGCAAGTCATTGAACTTTTCTGAGCCCCAGTTTCCTCAGAGGTAAAATCTGCCGATGGTTCTTTTTAGGATGTTGGGAGGATTAAATGAGATATTACACAAAGCACAGGGTCTAGCATTTGGAGCATCGTGGAGGTGAGCGCCTGCTATGGTTTATCCTGAACATGTTTTGAGCTTGGTCCTCTGTGTGGCAGCGTTGAGAGGTGTTGAGAGGTGGTGCAAGAGGCATTTGGGGTCATGCAGGATCCACCCTCATGATGGATGGATGTTCTTCTCCAGAGGCTGGGTAAGTCCTCTGGAGACTGGATTAGATCTCCTATGAGTGAGTCAGATCTCTCGTGGGAGTGAATTTGGTTTCTGGAGACTGGATTAGTTACCATAATAACAGGTTGTCATGGAGTGAGCCTGCCACCCATGCTAGGACTTGAGCAAACACTCCTCTTCCACATGTGCCTGCTTGCCCTTTCACTTTTCCACTAGGCATGGATCAGGATGAGACCCTCAAAAGTTAAGTGGGTGCCGGCACTATTTCCTTGGACTTCAGAACTGTGAGCCCCAACCCTTTTTTCTTTATATCATCCAGTCTCAGGTATACTGTTATAGCAACACGAAACAGACTAAGAAAGTTCCCATCCCCTCATTGGGAGAAGCCCCATGAAAGTCCTGATTCAAATCCCATCAAGACTTTCTAAGGGAGATCCCAGAGAGGAACCTCAGTGAGGGAGGAGATGGGGTTCAGCCACCCAGGCTAACTTTAAGCAAGTCCTGAACATCAATGATCTTCACTTTCCTTACACTGAAAGGTGTTATTACTTTTCCTATCTATGCTTGAGGGTATTGTGAGAACAAAGAGGATGAGCATGGAATGTTTTATGAACTCTAAAGAGCTATTCAAACACCAGTGTGAGGGAGGAGCCAATGTGGAACTCTGCCCTGCCAATGGCTCCTCGCCCACTCTTGAATAATGGATACAGCTCCTCCAGGTTATCACTCCCAGGTGGTGCTGGAGTAAATTTAGGACACAGGTGTCCTCTAATCTGCTTAAGAATGTCAATGCTGAATGTTGCTGGGTTTTTTTTGCGGTACTGGGGATTGAACTCAGGGGCATTCTACCTCCGAGCTATACCCCCAGCCCTATTTTGTATTCTTTATTTTGAAACAGAGTCTCACTAAGTTGCGGAGTGCCTCACTAGGTAGCTGAGGCTGGCCTCGAACCCAGATCCTCCGGTCTCAGCCTCCTGAATGCTGGGATTACAAGCGTGCGCCACCACGCCTGGCGAATGTTGCTGTTTTTATGCTTAACACACGAGCCTTCTGAGATGGGACACTGGTGTTTCCTATAGGGGGAACTTACAGCCATGCTCTCTTTCCACTGTCCAGGCAAGTAGGACAGTTAAGTACGGATGTATTTCCTTCACGCCATGACCTTAACAGGCCAAGTACCTCTGCTCAGAAATTGGAAGTGGCTATTACATTCTAGGAAGTAGGGGATACCTACTTGTGGTCGTCGTGTCAAAGGTTAGTGAGGATTCTTTTACATTATTTTGTTTCTCTGATTCCTTGCTTTTCCGAGAGACAAATAGACTGTGCTTCTAACACAAAAAGTGTCTTGTGAGACAGCATTTGGAAAGAAACCCATGTTTGTTCCTTCCTGATTGCCAAACTCTCTTTTCACCCATCTTTAATTTTCCCCTGTGGCTTACTAGCAATGTGCCAATGCAGGCATGTCTTCATGAGTGGCCCTCACAAAAGGTTGCTTACTACTTCTAAGTGACTGATCACAAAAGTAATTTAACAGGAATTTGAATGAAAGAATAGATTGTGGAAAAAGGTGCTATGACACGTGTTCAAATGTGTGTGTGTGTGTGTGTGTGTGTGTGTGTGTGTATTACTGAGATTGAATCCCAGGGGCATTCTGCCACCGAGTGACACTCCCAGGTCTATTCTATTTGTTATTCTTTAGGGTCTTGCTAAGTTACCGTGTGCTGGCCTCGAACCTGAAATCCTCTCCTTCCAGCCTTCTAAGTACTGGGATCATAGCCATGTACCATCACACCCAGCCCAAACTTTTAATTTTGTATTAATTAGCTTTTTGCATTGCTATGACCAAAATACCTGACAGGAACGCCTTGGAGGAGGAAATTTATCGTGGCTCTTGGTTTCAGAGATTCAGTCTTTAGTTGGCTGACTAGTACAGAAACATCATGACGGCAGGGAGCGGCAGAAGAAAGCTCTCAACTCACTGCGACTGGAAGCAGCCAGAGGTAGACATAGTCCTCAGAGCCCCAGCCTCAGCAACCCACCTTCTCCAGTGATGCCCCACCTCTGCACCTCGTGGCATTGCCAGCACATGAGTGTTTATGAGGGACATCCTATCTCCAAACCTTAACAAACTTTCTTTATGAATCAAAAACAAGGCAAACCTTCAGATGATGGTCAAATGCTTTAGAAACCTTCAAATAATGGTGGCTGCCTCCTTACATGCTTTCTTCATCATCTTGGATGGTGCTTAGTAATTGGACCTGGGGTAGTATACAGAGAGCTTCTCAGAAAAAGTAAACCTAGAGTTCAGTCAGAATTAATGCGTTTACTTGACTGCTTCCCATTATTTGGAAATTTCCTCTCGTTGTATATTTAAACCTCAGTGGCAATTATGTAATGATGATGTAAATAGTGTCAATGTGTATAAGGAAAGTAGAGTGTCTAGGTTTGCAGTCATGCGGAACTAAAAATGTATCATGGCAGGTCTGTGTCATGCACTGAATTCCCATCATGCAGCAGATTCTTACTTTGGGTTCATTCATAGCACTGCCTGTCTAGACTAAAAGTGGGGGGAAATGCAAAGCTATCAGAAGGTCTGCAAATATCCAGGATTTGGTGTAATGGATACAGCTTACCTGAATGACTTCTATGTGGTCTTGTGCAATGAAGACAAACTAGAAATCAGGAGGTGATAGCCTATGGTAGAATTCTTTTAGCTCCTTTGTTTGCAAAAGCAAACCAATGCTATAAAAATGTATTTCTGTTTACTGAAATCTGGGAAGAAAAAATATATTTTATGAGAACAAGTACTTTTTATGCCTTTCTTGATGCATTATAGTCTCACATGGTGATGTAAATCATGTTTACAGTGACATACATGCATACAGTAACAAGTACTCTTTTTATCTTTAGCATGATTTACCCAAATATGGCTGATCCCCATTGAGAAGTACCAAGCTATAGAAACCACACACATTTATCCATCCAATCACATATCTTAGGTCAAAATCTAATACATTATTAGCAAAATTTTCAATGAAGAATTTCAGCCATTGAGAAAAACCAACCCAAGTGTGTGGTATTTGGAAAAATTAATCCTACTTGATTAAATATCCAAGAACAAAATTCTTTCACAGTCAAATATTTCAAAGCACAGCATGACTCCATAGCACTAGCAAACACAGCAACCAAATATGAGTGCTTAAAGAATTCTAAAAACAGGAAATCAAAACCAGAAACCAAAATCAACAACAAAAAAACTTTACTACCTTGCTAGACAAATCTACATTCAACACTAGCTCTGTTTTATGAACAAAACAAAATTGAGAATACATGTTTTCCTCAAATATACTCTTGACTTCTTCAGGATGATCCTATTATAATGGAGAAAAACACTGAGACAGGCAAAAATTAATTTCTTTCTTCCAAATAATTAGATCTAAGGACATGAAGGTCTCTCTCGTACTTAAGATGATTGAGATGTTGGCCTTTAGAGATGGATAAACACCCAACGAGAATCTGAGATTGGGAAATGGAACATTAGGTTTGAGAGTAGAGTGTAGCCTTGCTCTCTAGGAAAAACCTCCCAGCTATGTGCGAGATCATTCTAGGAACAGGGTTTGAATTGTTTATGTTCCCTAGCTAGTTTGGAAATGAAAGCAAATGAGAGAGAAGGAGTGACTCTGGGACCTGTCCAGCCTCAGACTTGAGGCCTCCAATGTTCTGGCCTAGGGGTCAGGCCTGACGGCATGGCCTCTCACCGCAACCCAGACCGCTGGGCGTTAGAAGTTGAGCTGCCAAGAAAGAGAAGGAACAAAGGTCAGTGGCATCAAGAGCATCTTCAAGAACATGTCCCCAAGGAGCTAAAGTGTCAAACAGGTACGGCTCTTTTTTTTTTTTTTTTTTTTTTTTTTTTTTTTTTTGCGGTACTGGGGATTGAACTCAGGGTCACTCTACCTCCGAGCTATACCCTCAGCCCTATTTTTTATTCTTTATTTTGAAACCGAGTCTCACTAAGTTGCAGAGTGCCTCACTAGGTAGCTGAGGCTGGCCGAAAACCCGGATCCTCCGGTCTCAGCCTCCCGAATGCTGGGATTACAAGCGTGCGCCACCACGCCTGGCTTCAGGTACTGCTCTTGATGGACTCTTCTATCATGACACACGAGGAGCAGGGCACAGCAGACAGCTCTGCCATGAAATGTCAGCCTCCAGGAAACTAACCAGCACAGAAATCCCTCCATTGGAGGAGCAGCTCCCCTGGGGTGGTTGGCAGGGAACACACAGAACGTACTGTGTCCCACACCGTCACGGTCCCTGTACGGAGAAATGTCCTCTGGGTTCTGGGCTCCACAGCCATTTCCTGGTATGCTTCTTAGGACTGTAGTTTTTTTTTTTTCCCTCCAGAGGTAAAATTTTAACTATTAGGAAAAGCTTTTACACGTTACCACAGTAGAAACAGAGCCAGAGAGATCCTGAGCGAAATACACTCTCCACTCGGACGTCAGCACAGTTTCGAAAATGCAATCCATTTGAGTAAACGCAGCGTAAAACTTATTTCTTTGTCATTATGTCAACCATTAGCCTCGAAGGCTCACTTTTTGGGTAGCAAGAGAACATTTCATAAGACTACTCTCTCATTAGTTGTCAGCAACCTCATTAAGAGGTTACAAACAATCGCTAAACACCAACATTTAGATAGCGTTCTTCATTTCACAAATTCCTTTGAAAAAATGGCCCCCTTTGATTTAAAACCCTCCTGGGAGGTAGGTAGGATAAATGATGTTATCTCATTTT
This sequence comes from Graphiurus murinus, assembly GCA_004027655.1. Classification (NCBI taxonomy): domain Eukaryota; kingdom Metazoa; phylum Chordata; class Mammalia; order Rodentia; family Gliridae; genus Graphiurus; species Graphiurus murinus. The sequence goes on along the minus strand of PVLC010030276.1, from coordinate 6,951 downwards.
TACAGATGAAGAAGCTGGGAGGCTCAGACTGGTTAGACAAATTGCCAACACCCCACCCTTAATATAAGTATAAAGATAAGGGCCTAAACCTTACCTTCTCTGGAGTGTGGACGAGTCGTTGTTCACTGTGTCTTCTCCTTAACATAATAATAATAATAATAATAATAATAATAATAATAATAATAATAATAACAACAGCTACATCGATTCTGACCTCTGGTGACTTTCAGTTTGCTTTCAGTTCTCATAAGACATACCTCATTTTAAACTACATTGATAAGGGCAAATTGTAACATTTTCCTGTAATTCTCTTTCAAATATTGCACAGAAAAACTACAAAACTACAACAAATATTTATTGAGGACTTGCCATGAGGTCCTTGATGGGGATATCAAGCCCTTAAGACAATAACCTGAAAACTCACATTTTACTTAGGAAACACTGAATATATATCAAACTGTGTAGAGTATCTGATACATTTATATGCATCAAAATATATAAGTTTAAAAAAAATCACCGATGGCATTTTTTTTATCTTTCATCTAGAGATTTGGGCACCTTACATAGAAAGGTGAAAGACCAAACAAGAAAAATTTCTGATACTCTGAATTCCCTCTTCTTCAGCTGGAGATATGGTAATGGAAAGTGCTCTGGGCTTCCAGACAGGAGGTGCAGATGGTAGTCAGTCCTGGATTCACCCTAGTGAACTTCAGGAGGGCCTTTTAGCTCTTCGCCACAAGCAGGTAAATGTAAATGGGACCCTATGCAGAGCGCAAGTGTGTGCAGCAACTTTAAGTTGAAACAAAGAGCCCGGCATAGTAGCGCACACTTGTAATCCCAGTACTTGGAAGGCTGAGAGAGGAGGATGAAGGTTCTCGGCCAGCCTCAGCTACTTAGTGAGGCCCTGTTTCAAAATAAAGAATAAAAAATAGGACTGGGGGGTGGGAGGGAGAAGCTCAGAGGTAGAATGTCCCTGGGTTCAATCCCTAGTACCACACACACACACACACACACACACACACACACACACACACACAGAAATTGAAACAAAGAAAGTTGTTTTGTTTTAATCTAGAAAAAGAGAAAATGATTTACAATATACTCTGGTAGGTACCAGCTCCCTGATGGGCTTGAGGAAGAAGGGCTGCCAACTCCAAACTTTCTGGGCCCCCGGGTAGAACGTGTCTGATCTGGACACTAACAGAGGCCCTGACTGTCTCCATCAGTGGATCAAGACCAGCAAATTCTCTCTGAGAACTCTAGCTCACCAGGACAAGTGTACCAGGATGTGACTCTAGTCTCAGGGGAAAGTTATTAGTAGTATGAAATCATTTAGGACATGGACTTTGCAAATAAAATAGGTTAAAAAAATAATATTAAGTAGGTCTTGGAATACTTCACCAATAATGATGCAACAGAAAATGTACTCATGCCGGGTGCAGTGGTGCACCCCTGTAATCCCAGTACATCGGAGGCTGAGGCAGGAGGATCACAGGTGGAGGCTAGCCTCAGCAACTTAGCAAGACTCTCTGCAACCCAGCAAGATTCTGTTTCAAAACATAATAATAATAATAATCAAAGGGGCTAGGGTGTAGCTCAGAGGTAGATTGTCCCTGTGTTCAATAAAAAGAAAAATGAACTCACTTCCTCTCCAAGAGAGTGCCGAGTTATTCTTGCCAAGTCACGTGCCCCGTTCTGAGTTGGTGGCTCTGGGTACTGGGCATTCTTCTTTGTTATGTCCAGATAGGTCCAGCTGTGACTGTAGGATAAATTTAATCATCCTTACTCCAGCATTCTCTCCAACACACACACACACACACACACACACACACGCTAATCTGTGTGTAAGAGCAAAAGAGAAAATTGCATTGAAATTTGTCATTTGGAAGAAGGTAGAACAGGAAATACAATAGTGTCCCCACGTGCCCTCTGTCAGGTACCGCTTGACAGGGAAACAAGGACTCCTGGCCAGTGATGGAGGAGATTCCTTGGTCAGTCAGTCTGTGGTCCAAAGCTCCACTCCTTTGGAGGAGTTCTTTTTATTGTTTCTGAAAAACTTCATTGAGACTCAGTGGACATACCATGCAATTCACACACTTCAAGTGTATACTACAGTGGCTTTTATTTATTTTTTTGTGGTACTGGGGAGTGAACCCAGGAGCATTCTACCTCTAAGCTACAACCCCAGCCCTTTTATTTTTTTTAAACATGGCCTCACTAAGTTGCTAAGGCTGGTCTTGAACCTGCCATCCTCCTGTCTCAGCCTCCCCAGTACTGAGATTACAGGCATGCCCAGCTTCCATGGCTTTTAGCACATTCACAGATAACTGCAACCATCTCCACAGTCAATTTTAGAACATGTTCATTACCCCAAGAAGAAACCTTGTTTCTCTAACTGTCATCTTTCCTATCATTCCTCCTTCCCTCCCCAGCCTTAAGCAACCACTTTACTTTCTTTCTGCCTGTTCTGGACATTTTCATATACATGAAATCATATAACAGGTGGTCTTTTATGACTGGCTTCTTTCACTCAACATGAGGTTATAAATGTTCATCCATGTGTAATATGTGTCCATAGCTGATCCCTTTTGATGGCTGGATAATTTTCCATTCTATGTATGTACCACATTTTGTCTGTTATTTTATCGACTGATGGGAATCCAGATGTCCTCCACTTCTTCGCTATTAGGAATCCTGCTGCCATAAACATTGAAGTACAAGTTATCACATGGATGTATGTTTTCACTCTTGCCAAGTATATACCTGGGAGTGGAATTGCTGGGTCATACGGACTCTCCTCATGAGGCGATAGATTTAATAATTATTACTAACAGTGCCTTTTAATATTCTCTGTGTTATTAAAAAACAGGCTAGAAGTGTTATACAAGTCTCAAAATGTTTGGCCCTATTTTCGCTGGGTTGAGACTCAAGAGAATGAGAAAATTCAAAATGGGAAACGAATTTTTCTCAGCTCCTACTTCACTGAATGAACACAGAACTCCAAACTTCTGCACATATAGAGGAGGGTCACCCAATTCCCTGATGACTTTACCAGAGCTCCTCAGAAAACAGTGCTTGAGACAAAAGCGTTGGGAAAAATCCCGGGGAGACAAGAATGAAGGGGGGAGAAAAGAAAAATTGAGACAGGAAGGAGGAAAAGGAAATACAAAGAAGTACAAGAGAGAACTGGACAAGCTGGTCTTGCTGGGTGTCTCCTGAGAAAAACATGAAACTACTGCATTTAGGAGCAACCTGTCCATGGAGGAGGAAAGGTGAGACTGTATCTTCTGGTTCATTTCCATTTCCCTCTCCATTGGCCAAAGCCTTCCTCACTCCGTGTTAGCAACTCAGCACTCCTGGGTTCTCTGACTCACCCCAAGCCTCTGCCTAAATTTCCAGGTACCCAGGGGTCTGTCCACCCAGCGCGCAGGTGCAGTGGCCTCCACTCGCCAGTGGTTTCATGATCATAGCAATAGCATGAGCCATTTCTAGGACTGAGCTGTACATAAAAAGAAAGAAAAAAAAAAGCATATGGGTGAAGCTGAAGGCACAGAGGTGTGGAAAACCAATGGTCCTGGAAGGGCACAAAAGTTGGATTAAGCACATTTAACCATTATTTCTACTCTTAAAATGTAAGTCATTATCCCACCTCTCCAAGAGCAGAGAGGCATGTACCTTTGCCTCTTTGTTCACTCATTAATGTCATTATCTATCTATCTATCTATCTATCTATCTATCTATCTATCTATCTATCTATCTATCTATCTAACCTATTTTGTGTGGTACTGGGAATTGAACCCAGGGGCATTCTACCTCTGAGCTACACCCCCAGTCCTATTTTTTTTTTTATTCTTTATTTTGAAACAGGGTCTCACTAAGTTGCAGAGTGCCTCACTAAGTAGCTGAGGCTGGCCACAAACCTAGATCCTCCTGTTTCAGCCTCCCAAGTACTGGGATTACAAGCTCGCACACACTATGCTCGGTTTTATTCCTGTTTCCAGATAGTCAGACAAGTGGCTTGAAAAAAAGTATAGTGGTTTGCATTCCCAATCCCCTACCAACATTTTGCTGATTTATTCCAAGTAAAGCACATTGGTATTCATTAGTAGATGGTCTATTATTTTCAAAAATAACTATTTTTGAAAGCCACACATTGAGTACAAAAACAGTCGACTAAAGGTTTCTTCTGTGTACAACCCTGGTGGAGAAGGAAGAGGCGGGAGGAAGGGGAGAAGGAGGAAGAAGAAAAAAACTATCTAATTGTGTGAAGACAATGAATGCATCCTCCAACTGTTTTTTTTAGAATGAATATTAATGAGTTCTATCAAGTTCATTAAGATTTATAAAAACAACAAATGATTATAAGAAATTAACTAAGAATGTTGGTATCTTCCATAAGGAAGGAAAGAAAGATGGGTATATGGAATTTAGACATATTAGGTCAGTTGATTTTCAAAAAAGATATCAAAGTATTTCAATGGAGGAAAGTATAGCTTTTTCTTTTTTTTTTTTTTCGGTACTGGGGATTGAACTCAGGGGCATTCTACCTCTGAGCTATGCCCCCAGCCCTATTTTTTATTCTTTATTTTTGAAACAGGGTCTCACTAAGTTGTGGAGGGCCTCACTAGGTAGCTGAGGCTGGCTACGAACCCGGATCCTCCGGTCTCAGCCTTCAAATGCTGAGATTACAAGTGTGTGCCACCACGCCCGGCTAAAGTATAGCTTTTTAATAAATGATGCTGAAACAACTTAACATTAGTTTTCAGATAAATGTAAATCAAAATTATAATGAGTTCCAGTCTTTGTTAGCCAGGGTGTCTGTAATAAAGAAGACAGATAATTAAAAAGTCTAAGAATGTAGGAAATAAGAACTCTTGAACACTGATGCTGGGAATGTAAAACGGCGCCACCACTTTGGAAAACAGTCTTGATCCTTTCTCAAATGACTAAACATAGATTTACCATGTGAGTCAGTAATTCTACTTGCAGGTGAAAAATACATATCCCCCGCCCCCACTTCTATACATGAACATCCATAGCACCATTATTCATTATAGTCAAAAAGTAGGAACAATCCAGATGTCCAGCATCAGATAAATGGATAAACAAAAGATGGTATATCGCCGGGCGTGGTGGCACACACTTGTAATCCCAGCATTTGGGAGGCTGAGACCGGAGGATTCGGGTTCGAGGCCAGCCTCAGCTACCTAGTGAGGCACTCCACAACTTAGTGAGACCCGTTTTCAAAATAAAGAATAAAAAGCAGGGCTGCAGGTGGAGCTCGGAGGTAGAATGCCCCTGGGTTCAATCCCCAGTACTGAAAAAAAAAAAAAGATAGTATAGTATATCCATATAATGGAATATTACTTACCAATAAGGAATGAACTTACCGAAATGAACTACTGACACATGGTTCAACAAGAATGGATGTTGAAAACAGGCTGAGTGAAAAGAGCCAATCATAAAAGACCATATATCATGATTCCATTCACTTTGAATGTTCAGAATAGGCAGAAAATAGACTCGTTGTTTCCTAGGTCTTGGAAGCTTGGGGGGAAAATGGAGGCCAGTAATGGGTTTGAGGTTTGATGATAAAAATGTTCTAAAATTGATGGTGGTGATGGTTGCACAATTCTGTGAATATACTAAAAGCTATCGAATTGTACACTTTCAATGGGTAAGTTGTATGGTGTGAATATATCTCAGTAAAGCTGCTTAAAAGAGAAGATAGATAGGTAGCTGGGGTTGGTTATTGGCAGCACACTGTCGCTGAGGCAAGTAGGAAAAGACAGTGAATTGTGACCCTTTGAGAAGTGGGCAGGACCACAAATCAGAGCAGACAGTGATAGGAAAGAGACATCCAGAGTCCAGGTGTGAAGCACTCACCGAGCTCATTGTTAATGGTGCGAGCTTTAGCGATGGTTGTAAAGTGGTCACCTGAGTCTTTGGGGCAGGTAAGGAGAGAATAATTATAGATATAAAGCTATCCTATTCAGTTTGGCCACTGGGAATCATCCCTTCTAGTCTTAACGAGTAGGGATACAGATCGACATCCAAGTTTCTCAACTTCAGCACCATGACATTTGGGGCTGGTTAATTCTTTTTTGTTATGTGGGGCTGTGGTGTTTAGTAGCATCTCTACCTGTACCCACTAGATGCCAGGAGCATCCCCCAACCCCCAATTTTGGCAACTAATATATCTCTGTACAGTGCCAAATGTCACCTGGTTGCCAAAATCACTTCTGGTTGAGAACCACTGATTTATATCTAGGTTTTATAAGCAGAAATCAGTAGTTTATTGATAACTATCTAACATCCAGGGTCAAAAGCCTTTACTTGTGCTGTCGGCTTATTCCCATGGTGTAAATGATCACTCCATGGCTTATTTCATGTTATCCCTGTTATCAGCCTGTTTGCAAAAGTCCCGTATAGTCAATCTATCAGCTTTTACCAGCTGGTATAGGCCAGCTCCAGTATGCTACAGATAGGGAGTTACAGTGCTTGAGTGAACAGGACATTTCATCTCAGGATATCACTTTGTAGACGTCCAAATGATCCCTGGAGCAAGCATCCTAGCAACCAGAACTAGGCCCAGAGCTCCAGCGTCTGTAATTGCCTTTCCTGGTGGACCTTGCCACCTTTCCCCAATCTTCTCCTCTATCAGGTTCTAATGAGGTTTGCTTTCCTTAGAACTCTGCCTCCCTGAAGCTGACAGTGCTGAAGTCTGAGATGGAAAAAGCTCCCTCACTCAAGGCAGGACTCATGGGACTGCCTATTTTCTCCTGGCCAGTCAAGCAGACTGGGTTCAAGGCCTCTAGAGAAAGGCCTTAACAATGTAGGTCCAAGGTCCTGGCAGATGTCTGCCCCTCTTACATAGCTATTAAGTAATAAGTCAACTGTGTTGACCTTTCGTAGCATGAAATGGTCCAAAGCGTAGGGCTAGGAGAGAGT
>PVLC010030275.1:0-19613 GCA_004027655.1 Graphiurus murinus | reverse complement strand
GGTCTCGAGTCTGTGATCCTCCTGTGTCATCCTCTCAAGTGCTGGGATTACGGGTGTGTGCCACCACACCCAACTCACAAGTTACGTTTTCATTCTTTATTTTCTCTTTAGAAATCTGATGTCTCAAGTGTTTGGTTTTTTAATTGGGAAAAGTCTCTCAAGGTTTTTATGAGGATTAAATAAAATAATGTGTATAAAGAATATGATATTGTTCCATCATGCTATTCAGTAATGGTGTTAACTAATAAGGAATTTAGCCAGATACATATTAAGTTTTTCAATCATGGTTTGCAGTACTTAATTATAAAAAGCTGGGCTCAATGGTGATCTCAATTTAGTTTGGCAGTATTGATTAACAATGTATCTGGAATTTCAGTGAAATGGTTTTTACTAATTAAGGAACAAAAACAGGAAAAGGATATCATAGAGGTGCATAAATAGTATAAAGGAGGATACTTGAAACAAGTTTAAATTGGTCTGAATGCTTACCTAAAAAACTTGATCCTTATTCCCACTTTAGATTTGTTGGTATTTCTAGGATTGGTGTGGTTCTCAGATTCTCCCACTACCCATTAGTTAGTTTTATTGTTGAATGTAGGTAGGTACCAGGTCATCAGACTCTTTGGGATTTTGTTGTGTTGTGTTGTGTTATTCTTCTGCTTCAATTTCCTATTCCTGTGGATCTTATCTTGGCCCCAGACAATGAAATGTATAACTATAAAATGTATTCCTTTGGAGTTTTAAACTGTCCTAAACGTTTTTTATAGCTCTAGAACTTAACAATACAAACACATTGACCACATTTCATTTTTCCCTGCAACCTGTATCCCTTACCTTACCTTAGGTCCTGTCAATACAGGAAGCCTACTTATTTCTTAGAACTTTGAAGCTACCATCCGTTTGGGAGTAGCTGCAGGGTTTCCCATTTCCTATCTGAGCAATATCTCAGTTTTTAATTAATCTCCTGAAATAACGTTATTGATCTCAAACTTTATCTTTCAAGCATTCTTAGTGTAGGTTATCCTGTCTCACTTTGCCTAGTTCTCCTTGCTGGCTTACCACTATAGCGTCTGATTTATACTTAAGTAAAGTACTTTAATATTTCATTTTATATATGAAAAACAAAAAGAGGGCAACAAACTGTTACAAAGCAGGAAATAGATTAATTCTAAAAAGCTATGTAACTATAAAAACATAATGATTATTTTCTTCTATGGAAGAAAAATAGGTTTGAGTAGCTTAATATGGTTCCAAGCGTGACACATCTTAAAAAATTTTAATAACATGTTAATACACTGTCAGTAGTTCTTAACCAGAAGAAGGTACATTATAATCAAATTAATTTTTTTCTTTTTTGTGGTATTGGGGATTGAACGTAGGGGCATTCTACCTCTGAGCTACATCTCCAGCCCTATTTTATCTTTTATTTTGAAACAGGGTCTCACTAAGTTGCAGAGGGCCTCACTATGTAGCCAAGGCTGGCTGCAAACCTGCCATTCTCCTGTCTCGGCCTCCCAAGTACTGGGATTACAATTGTGCACCACCACACTCAGCTCTTAAAATATTATTAAAGCTGGATGGGGTGGTGCAAGTTTGTAATCCTAGTACTTGAGAGGCAGAGACAGGAGGATCACAGTTATGGCCAACCTCAGCAATTTAGTGAGATCCTGTTTCAAATTTTTAAAAAATGGGGCTGGGGGTGTAGCTCAGCAGTAGAATGTTTGTTTTTGTGGTTCAATCCCCAGGACCACAAAAAACACATTATCATTAAAGAAGATACTGAGAGCTAGGTGTGATGGCACACACCTGTGATCCCTGCTACTAAGGAGGCTGATGTTGGAGGTTTGTGAGTTAGAGGCAGCCTGGCAACATAGCAAGACCTTGTCTCAAAATTGAAAAGGGTTAGGAATATAGCTCAGTGGTGCAGCAACCTTGGGTACTGAGAGAACCTCTGCAGTACTGAGAGAAAAATAAAGCTACTTACTGATATAGGAAAACAATTACAATGAACTGTTAAATGAAAAAAGGAAATACCTTAAGATGTTAAGAAAAAAATTTCTAGGTGATGAGATTGTAACTTTATTAACTTCTGTTTTCTTCCTCTCATTTATAGTGTGTGTATTTTGTAATTAAAATACTTTTTAAAATGCAAATCCTGTTGTATGGTTTTTAGTTTTACCTAAAAATCGGTAAAATTAGAAATTGTGACACTCAAAAATATATGAGTTTTTTTCCCTGAAAATATAAATTGTGACTAGTTCAGGAAATTTTATCTTAAAACACATTTTGAATTAAGACCAAAGCAACTAATTTTCGATACCTTTTCTTTCTCCTGCTAGAAGTGGAAGACTTATTTTCTTCACTTAAACATATTCAACATACTTTGGTAGATTCTCAGAGCCAGGAAGATATTTCACTGCTTTTACAACTTGTACAAAATAAAGACTTCCAGAATGCATTCAAGATACACAACGCCGTCACAGTACACATGAGTAAGGCCAGTCCTCCGTTTCCTCTTATCTCCAATGCACAAGATCTTGCGCAAGAGGTATGTATCCTGAATATCTTGCTGGCATCTACGAGGTAATTATTAGGAAGTAACTGATGTAACTCTAAAGCTTATTTGAATTAATTGCTGCAGTCACATCTGCTTTTTTTGTTTTCCCCTTGTGGTACTCTGGATTGAACTCAGGCATTCTACCTCTAAGCTATACCCCTAGCCCTATTTTATTTTTTGAAACAGGTTCTAATTATATAATATTTTATATTCTAGCTTATATTTTATTTTGAGACAAGGTCTCAAAATAAAGGTGTTGTGAATGGCCTTGCTAAGTTGCTGAGTCTAGATGTGAACCTGAGATCCTCCTTTCTCAGCCTCCCAAGTACACAGATTACAAGCCTGCGCCATCATGCCCAGCATGCTGGTCACATATTATTAATTTATTGTGATAGGAAAAATTTGCTACATGCATTTTTTTTCCTGGTGAGGAAAATAATGCTTAGTTCAAAGTAAGAGATCTTTTCCATGAAGAGTTAATTTTGTACATAAAATTATAAATTTGGATAATATTTCATTTACAAGGACAAAGTATTTTAATGTTTTTACTGTGATTTTATTGATTTTAAGAACTATATATTAGAAACTCAGAAAAAGGAATATTCACAGGATAAAATTATAACTGATAAGCAGGGATCATAATTTTATAACTAAGATTTATTATTGTGGTTGTTTTTCCCCTGTAAAAACTGTGTGGATGTTCTAAATTGTTAAATAGTAAGGTACTGTGAGTGTTTTTTGCTAACATTCTGACTTTAAATTCTTGACCCTGATGCTAGTTGGTGTTCAGTGTTGAATGTGTCTGCAAACATTTTTCAAATTCAAGGTTTAAAAAGGAGCTCTTGTTTTGGGGGTGGACATTATGTCATTATTATAGGGTTTTAAGTTATTTTAATATTATAAAAATAATAATTCTGGAAGACTATCAAGTAAATTGAACCCAAACACAAGACAGAAAATGAGCTGTGGGGAAGATAGGACTTCCACAATACAGACCTATAAATTAGGTTAGGAGACACTTTTCAAACTAGCATAGAGTGGTCCCTAAGGGAGATATTTTCCTCATCAAGTTGCCTAAAATGGCAGAGACCCAACTGCAAGAAAAGAAGACAGAAAGTCTAGTGTTGTACAGGACCTAGGAGAAAGTGACCTAAGGACCTGTTCCTAGAGAGGAGACTTTCCATCACTAGAGTTGAAAAGAGGTGATTGAAACCAATTCACTGAGCTCATCTTATATTATTGAAATTAGTCATGTGATACTTTTTATAAAGGAATTATGGGCTGGAATATAGCTCAGTGGTAGAGCACTTGCCTAGCAACTGCACTAATACAGGAAAGAGTAATGAAATATATAGAGTAGAAAGGCCTTAAATTACTTTGAAGAACAAGACAACCATTGATTTGATATTCAGCATGTTGTCTGCTAAAATATATGTATAAATTTTACACATGTACATATATATTTCATTTAGTCATGCATATGAGATCATATAAACTATTAAGGCTATTGCTAGGTAGTGGATAAGTAGATAATTTTCTTATTTAGTTTTTTATGTGTTTCTCCAATAGGAAAATGTTGCTCTAAAGTTTAAAGCAAGAAATTTATGTATATAGGTTTCTGATTTAAAGTATTACTCTGATAACTTATGAAAGATGTATAAGGTCTCAAGAATGAAGGCAGAATGCCTGGCATGGTGGCACATGTTGAGACTGAGACCAGAGGATCCAGGTTCGCCGCTAGCCTCAGCTACTTAGTGAGGCCCTCCACAACTTAGTGAGACCCTGTTTCAAAATAAAGAATAAAAAATAGGACTGGGGGTTTATCTCAGAGGTAGAATGCCCCTGGGTTCCATCCCCAGTACCGCAAAAAAAAAAAAGAATGAAGCCGGGCATGGTGGCACATGCTTGTAATCCCAGCATTTGGGAGGCTGAGACCGGAGGCTGGAGGATCCAGGTTCATGGCCAGCCTCAGCTACCTAGTGAGGCATTCCGCAACTTAGTGAGACCCTGTTTCAAAATAAAGAAGAAAAAATAGGTCTGGGAGTGTAGCTCAGAGGTAGAATGCCCCTGAGTTCAATCCCCAGTACCACCAAAAAAAAAAAAAAAAGAATGAAGGCAGAGTAATATGGAGGCTATTAAGATTGTCCAGATGTAAAATTGCAAGTAGCCTTTGGATATGGAATATAGAAATATTTATTTGTTTGTTTGCGGTACTGGGGATTGAACTCAGGAGTGTTCTACCTTCAAGCTATACCCCCAGCCCTATTTTTTATTCCTTATTTTGAAACCGGGTCTCACTAAGTTGCGGAGGGCCTCACTAGGTAGCTGAGGCTGGCCGCGAACCCAGATCCTCTGGTCTCAGCCTTCCAAATGCTGGGATTACAAGTGTGCGCCACCACGCCCGGCAATATAGAAATATTTAAGTAGAAAATTAATAGTCCGGGTGCGGTGGTGCAAGCCTGTAATCCCAGTACTTGGGAGGCTGAGACAGGAAATGACAGGTTCAAGAACAGCCTCAGCAAGTAGTGAGACTCTCATCAACCTAGTGAGACCCTGTTTCAAAATTAATAATAAAACTGGGCTGGGGGTGTAGGTCGGAGTTAGAATGCCCCTGGATTCAATCCCAGTACCACACACACACACACACAATAATAATAATAATGATAATAATAATAATAATAATAATAATAATAATAATAATAGGACATACTGTCTCTATGTGGAGAATAAAGGTAATTGAGACATTAGGAATGACTTCTTGCCCTCTCTTCCTTTCACTGAATTCATGAAACATTTGAGTGCTGTTTGCAAGGCATTTTTGCCAGTAGCTAAATACAAAGCTGAGTAAGATACTTTTTCATCTTCAGTGAACTCAGTGTAGTAAGAATACAGTCTTGTCCACAGTTTTAAATCAAATGTGTTCAGTCTTATGAGTACCTTCTATGTAGGCAAATAGAATAAGGCAACTCAGGTAATTGGGGCATCCAGCACAATCAACAGTTAATTTGGAGGAGACAGTATGGAGGGAACAATAAACAGTTTAATGCTGAACCAAAAACAGACAAGAGTAATGCCGGGACTGAGAAAAAGCAAGAATCAGATGATGGTCATGTTTAATGCTAAGGAGGTTAGGTTTAATCTTGTGATAGATAACCAGTGAGAACTAAAGTCATATTTCTGCTTTAGAATTTAAAATGATATTTAATGACATAGAAAAATAAAATGTTTTAGTAACTTATTAATACCAAATAAAAATAGGTATACTGTAAAACAGTATGAGTAGCATGATATCATTTTGGTAAAAATAAGTATAAAGAGTAGAGGGTATACAATTGGTCCTCCAGATCGGCTAGTTTCACATCCTCAGATTCAACCAGTGGCTAAAGAAATTGCATCAGTACTGAACATACAGACTTTTTTCCTTATTGTTATTCTGTAAATAATGTAGTATAACAACTATTTAATAGCATTTACATTGTATTAAGTATTCTTTGTAATCTGGAAATGATTTTTAAAGAATATAGACAGAAAGTTGTGTAGGTTATAAGCAAGTACCATTACATATGCCCTTTTCCATTTATGGAAGAGACTTGAGTGACCTTGGATTTTGGTGTGTGTGTTGTGGGGGGAGGTCTTAGAACTAGTTCCCCAAAGGATGACTGTGTACATAGAGATTGTCTCAAAATTATGGGTGCTTTTTTTTTTTTAACAGTCAGCTTTCTTGAGATATAGGCTATAGATACTTACAGTGGGCGTGTATTATAGTTTAGTGTATTTTTAATATATGCATACACTTGTGAAATTTACCACCATCAAGTTACAGAAGCGTCTGTCACTCCACCAAACTCCTTTGTGGCACTTTATGTAAAATAACCGTCTCTTACACTCCCCAGGCACTATTGCCATCCACTGATGAGCTTTCTGATCAGCTTTCTATTTTACCAATTTGCTATTTGCATTTCATATAAATGGAATAAGACAGTTTGTAATCGTTTATATCTGACAACTTGGGCTCAGCTCAGTGTTTTTGAGATTCATTTAAGTTGTCGGTGTAGCCATGGTTTGTAACTGTTTCTACCTACGTACCTGGCACTGACCCAGGGCCTCACACATACTAGGCAAGCACCTCTACTGCCGAGTTTAATCCCTAACCCTAAGAGTTTGTAACTTCTTGCTGAGTTGAGTTACCTTGCATGGATATAGGATAATTTGTTTAGCCACTTACCTATTCGTGGTTATTTGAATTGTTTCCTCTTTATCATTCTATCAGGTAGGTAGTGGTGTCTTATTTTAATTTTAATTTTCATGATGACTGATATTTGCCTATCTTTTTTGTGAATATCTTGTCAGATCATTTTCTCATTATAAAAATTAGATTGTTAGTCTTGCTGCATTCGAAGAGTTTTTAATATATTCTAAATACAAGTCCTTTGTCAAATATGTATGTCAAGGCAAATGTTTTGATAAAAACAAGTATGAAAATAAAGGAAGGGTATATCAAGGTGATTATCCCTAGGTATAATTAAAGTCCTTCCTTTTGTTCTGTCCTTTTGGTTATATATTTTTTGATTATTTACATTTAATATATGCCATTTTGATAATCTAAAAACCATTTTAAAAGTAAGAAAGAAACATGCCTCTGAAGAAAGGAATTAGTATAGGTATTAACAAGTATAAGACTGGTGTCGAGGGTCATCTTAGAATGCACATTGAGATTATCATCTTGTATAATACAGTTTGAACACATGGTATTTGGCTGGGTGGGATTCTTCTGCAAGTGGACATTCCAAGGGACCTGGTGTAATCTTTATGGTATGGTCTTTGATGTCCTCTCCACCCAGCAATTGGTAATGCCTCCTTCTTCCAAGTTTGTCACATGTCTGCCTCACTGACCTTCTTTATTGTAACTCGTGACAATTATTAGTTTCTGTGTTTGATTAACTTTTATGATGCCTTGTCTAAAGTTTCTATAAGAGTAAGGTACTGGCTATAGATGGGAGAATTGTCATCTATCTCCTCCCTGACCCACCCCCCATTATTAAATTATTCTATCAGGCTTCGTGTTGTCATGCGAGAAGACTACTGTCAGGAAACTGCCTTGAGCAGCGACCTTCCGTGGCAGGAACCACGGAGTAACTTTCAGGAAACTGTCTGAGCAGCAGACTTCTGTGGCAGGAACCAGAGAATAATTTTCAGGGAGCTGCATGAAGCAACAACCTTCCATGGACTACAGAGCAAGCAGTGTCCACTAGAACCCACAGTAGACTAGGAAAGAAGCTGGGAGTGGTGGCACAGGCTTGTAATCCCAAGTACTTGGGAGGCTGAGACAGGAGGATCACAGGTTGTCAGCCTCCCTCAGCTACTTAGGCCTTCTGCAACTTGGACGCTGTTTTTAAATAAAGAATAAAAAGTAGGGCTGGGGTGTAGCTTGGAGGTAGTATGCCCCTGGGTTCAATCCCCAGTACCACAAAAAAAAGGAAAAAAAAAGGGAAGAATATTTTTAAAGATGGACAATTTAATCATTTAGCTGGGTGTGGTGGCGCATGCTTATAATCCCAGTACTTGGGAGGCTGAGACTGGAGCATCCAGGTTCAGCTACTTAGTGAGGCTCTTGGCTACTTAGACCCTGTTTCAAAATAAGGAATAAAAAATAAGACTGGGGGTGTAGCTCAGAGGTAGAATGCCCTCAGGTTCAATCCCCAGTACCACAAAAATAAATTAAAAAAAAAAAAAGATAATCATTTTTATAGGCCATTGAAAGGAGTTAGTTGCATATAAGGACAGACTTTTAATTCCTTAGGCATTTGTAGAAGTAGCTGATAGGTAGTAGATGGTATGTGTTGACACTAGAATAAGTCATATGTGGGTTAATAGGGAAAGGGAGGCCGGGCATGGTGATGCACACCTGTAATCCCAGTACTTGGGAGTCTGAGACAGGAGGAATGAAAGTTTCAACCTCAGTGACTTAGCAAGTCTCTCAACCACTTAGCAAGACTCTGTTTCCCAATAAAATAGGGCTGGGGGTATAGATCAGAGGTAGAGTGCCACTGGGTTCAATCCTCAGCATCACAAAGAAGGGTGGGGGGAGGGAATAAGTACCTATAGAAGTTCTAAATTTCTTTAAAAGATCTGAGAGAGGTTTAAGAACTGATTTAAAGCTGGTGGCACACACCTGTAATCCTAGTATTTGGGAGGCTGAGATAGGAGGGTATTGCAGATTCAAGGACAGCCTCAGCAACCTAGTGAGACCTTGCTTCAAAACAACTAAAAGTAGAAATAGGCAAAATGTCTAAGTATTGAGTTGACTTACACCTTTGTATACCTTTGTAGATTTTTTTCAATACAAATTTTCTTTTCCCCTTGGAATTACTGTAGCAATAAAAAATCAGACTATACATTTCCTTTTAGATTAATGTAGATTTGATAAAGTTTAAAAAGGAAAACAACCTGGTTTTTTAAAATATGCTTTAATGGTGCACTATAATTATACATCATAGTGAAGTTCAAAGTGATACACACATACAAGCACATGTCACTTGATGTAGTTCCCTCCGCATCCCACCCTGTTCATGTTAGTGAGGTTGGGAGTGATACCTTCATGTATGGACATAACATTTATTTGAACTATTTCCTTTCCCCTTTCTACCTCCCTCCCCCAATCTTCTACTGTTCTGCTGGTTTCTCTCCTTATTTACCTGAAATCCCTTTTGTTACATATTTTCTCATTAGCTTCCACATAGGAGAGAAAAAATGACTTTCTGAGACTGGCTGATCTCACTTAGCATAATAATCTTTAGTTCTATCCATTTTCCTGCAAATGACATAATTTTATTCTTCTCAATGGCAAAATAAAATTCTACTGTGATGTGCCACATTTTCTTTATCCATTCATAAACAGACATAGATGGACACCTAGGTTGGTTCCATAATTTGACTATTAAAAACATCCTATTTTTAAAATGAGCTATTAGTTACCCATAGTTTCAGATCATGGCCCTTGTTCATTAATAAGATTTTAATGGCATTAAGATAATATTTGCAATGCTATCCTGTTTGTACACATAGACGTCTACCATTAGAAACATTTTTCTAGGTACCAAAACCAGAAGACAGACTAGTTTGGTGTTAATATTGCTTTGATACACTTGGGGAAAAATTAATCCCTAAATTATCTCTCTTAGGTATGATGGGGGAATTGTTGATAAAATAGTCATAAAAGGTACAGAATTATGGATGAGTTACTCTTTTAACCATGAGTTACTCATATTTAAAAAATTCTAACCAGGCATGATGATACATGCTAGTAATAACACTGCTTGGAAGGCTGAGACAGAAGGATTGAGGGGTTGAGGCCAGTCTCAGCAACTTAGCGAGCCCCTATTTAAAATTAAAAAGAAAAGGGCTGGGGTGTACCCCTCAGGGATAGAACACCCCTGGTTTCAGTCCCCAGTACAAACAAAGAAGTAGAAATTCTATTGGTGGATTAACTTCTATATGATTTTATTAGTGATGATTTTGATTTTGTTATCACTTTATTGCAAAATATTTTGAGTAGGTAATTGGGTTTGGGAATAGGGAAAAATATTTTTGAGGAAAAGTAGTGTACAGCCAGGCATGATCACACATATCTATAATTCCCAGTACTTAGGAGGCTGAGAGAGGAGGATCACAAGTTCAAGGCCAGCCTCATCAACTTAGACTCTGTTTCACAATAAAAGGGCTGAGGGTGTAGCTCGGAGGTAGAATGCTCCTAGGTTCAACCAGCAATACCAAAAAAAAAAAAAAAAAAAAAATGTACAGAGGAAAATTTGTATTTTAAGTATTTATGGTAGAAGAAGAAAAGATTGAAATTAACTGAACTTATAGCTCAATTGATTAGAAACTGAGAAGAGAAATAAACTAAAGTAGAAGGGAGGAATTAAATTAGGGCTGGGGATGTGACTTCGTGGTAGAGTATTTGCCTAGCATGCACAAGGCACTGGGTTCAATCATCACCCCCCCTCAAAGTGTAAATTATTTAAATGGAAGAAACAATAGATTTCATAACATAAGAAGCTGCTGCTTTGAAAAGAACAAGAAAATAGACAAACTTTTGATAAGTCAGATGGATTTTTTTAAAAGCCAACAAAATAGCATTAGGAAGGAAAGAAGGAACATGAATGTGGGCACGGATTGAGGCTATCTTGTAGATCTCTGAACAACCTTAAACAGCGGGTGCTATCCTACAGATAGGAAACAAGCCAAAACAAAACAAAACAAACAAACAAAAAATCATAACCATGAGAACTTATCCTAGAAATCTAGAAATGCAATGATTGTCCAACTTTGGGGGAAAAAAATTTAATGCAGTTGACTGTATCGTGTTATTTGTTCTGTTGTGCTCATATAAATTTATCTTGTTAGTCTATAATTCTTTAAGTTATCATCTTAGTTTTTAAATGTAGTTTTATATATATATATTAAAAAACTTCTCCTTGCTGTGTGCATGTATGCCATTATCAACATGATTTACATTATGATGTGAGACCATAATGTACCAATAAAAGCATATAAAAAAACTATACTCCTTATATAATCATTGTTAGTGTATTTTATAGTATGCTAGGAAAAACTTTCAAAATGAAAGTAATTCTTTTCATATGCATAAATACAAATATTTGGTGTTCTTGGAAAAATAAGGAATGCTGTTTTACCAATGATCAAAAACTATGGGAAAAAGTACATTCTGACTTTGTCTATAATTTTTCTTAGTTTTTTACAGGTATTTTTATGTTACTTTTTTTTTTTAACTTGGGCAATAGGGATGGAACTCGGGGGCATTCTACCTCTATAAGCTACACCCCAGCCCAGTTTTATTTGTATTTTGAGATGGGATCTTACTAAGTTGTGGTGGTCTTGCTAAGTTGCTGAGGCTAGCATCAAAACTGTGATCCTCCTGTCTCAGCCTCCCACATACTGGAATTACAAGTGTATGCCACTAGCCGGGCGTGGTGGCGCACACTTGTAATCCCAGCATTCGGGAGGCTGAGACCAGAGGATCCGGGTTCTCGGCCAGCCTCAGCTACCTAGTGAGGCCCTCCGCAACTTAGTGAGACCCGGTTTCAAAATAAAGAATAAAAAATAGGGCTAGGGGTATAGCTCGGAGGTAGAATGCCCCTGAGTTCAATCCCCAGTACCGCAAAAAAAAAAAAAACAAGTGTATGCCACTATGCCCAGCTTACTATTTTGATTTATACTATTAAAAAATGTATATACTGCCTTGCATAGCTACTGATATTTCCTGTAATCTAGGAAGAATAATCTTTGTTTTTGTTTCTTAGGTACAAACTATTTTGAGGCCAGCCCATCAGAAGGAAGGACAAGAATTAATTGCTTTGCTGAATGCTCCACATATTCAGGTAGAAAATGGACAGAGTGTGTATATGTGTGTGTGTGTGTGTGTGTGTGTGTGTGTGTGTGTGTGTATGACTATTTTTCTGGCATTTATCTTTTTCCCCCAAAATCAAAGTCTCTTAGAGGTGGAAGAAACTTCAGTTATTATCTAGCCACTCTCCCAGCCATTCTACCTCTGAGCTATACTCCCAGCTCTGTTTTTTAAATTTTTGAAACAGGATCTCACCAAATTGCTCAGGGTCTCACTGAGCTGCTAAGGTTGGCCTCAAACCTCTGATCTTTCTGTCTCAGCCTCCCAGCTTACTCTTGATGTTTACAACCCCCTCTGCAAAATAGTTATTATATTTTGGATTATAAATTTTCATATTTTAAATTAATCAAAATTACTTTTTAAACAACTTTTTCTTTTTAAAACTGGATAAGCCAGGCATGGTGGCACACGCTTGTAATCCCAGTACTTGGGAGGCTGAGACTGGAGGATCTGGGTTTGCGGCCAGCCTCAGCTACTTAGTGAGGCCCTCCATAATTTAGTGAGACCCAGTTTCAAAATAAAGAATTAAAAATAGGACTAGAGGTGTAGCTCAGAGGTAGAATGCCTCTGGGTTCAATCCCCAGTACCACAAAAATAAATAAAAATAAAACTGGATAAAAGTTCCTTGCTTTTCTGGTTATTTTCCATAAACTTTAATTCATCTAAGGTGACTTCTTTTTTTTTTTTTTTGATATGGTACTAGGGATTGAATTGAACCCCAGGATATTCTACCATTGAGCTACACCCCCTCCCCTAGCACTTATTTTATTTTCAGAGACTCTCTAAGTTACTGAGCATTCACCTCAAACCTGATGTCCTCCTGTCCCAGCCTCCCAACACAATACTGAGATTAAAGCCTGTGTCTCATGCCCAGCTTCAAGCCTTTAAATTGATTTTGGGTCTATGAAATGTAATAAGCATTTTGGACTTTCATAATCCATTTGAGAGTATGCTGTGGCACACTTAACACATCGTTACTTAACAGTAGCTTCAAAAGATACAGGGTTGCATCTATACTTGAGTTGGAAAGTTTGAAAATGGTTTGGGACATACAGCTAATTATAGCACTTTTAAAGAATTAATAATCAGAATACCACATACATGATGAGGATAATCTCTTCATAGAGTCAGGCATCGTGGCACACACTTGTAATCCC
Source organism: Graphiurus murinus (assembly GCA_004027655.1). Lineage (NCBI taxonomy): Eukaryota > Metazoa > Chordata > Mammalia > Rodentia > Gliridae > Graphiurus > Graphiurus murinus. Next base: position 6,475 of record PVLC010030275.1, on the reverse strand, counting down.
AGTACTTGGGAGGCTGCCAGCCTCAGCTACTTAGTGAGGCCCTCCACACCTTAGTGAGACCCTGTTTCAAAATAAAAAATAAAAAATAGGGCTCAGATGTAGCTCAGAGGTAGAATGACCCTGGGTTGAATCCCCAGGTACTAACCAAAAAAAAAAAAAAAAAAAAAAAAATCTTTTCACAGAAATTATGCTGTTATTTAAAATGCTATGAATTTCTTTGAAACAGGCACTTCTACTGGCCCATGATAAGGTTGCTGAGCAGGAAATGCAGCTAGAACCCATTACAGATGAGAGAGTTTATGAAAGCGTTGGCCAGTATGGAGGAGAAACTGTAAAAATAGTTCGCATAGAAAAGGCTCGTGATATTCCATTGGTAAGTTTCCCATACCTCTGACCTTCATGACCTTCATTCTTTCTATACAAAGATCTCATGTATGGCACATACTTGAAGACCTTCATTCTATTCTTGATGGTTTGTCGCTTTTTTTTTTTTTTTTTTTTTTTGATAGTGTTGAGGATTGAACACAGGGGCATTCTACCTCCAAACTATACCCACAGACCTGTTTTATTTTTTATGTTTTTGAAATAGGGTCTCACTAAGTTGCTGAGGGCCTCGCTAAGTTGCTGAGGCTGGCCACAAACTTGCAGTCCTCCTGTCTCAGCCTCCCAAGTTACCAGGATTATAAGCATGTGCCATCATACCCAGCTATGGTTTGTCTCTTTCCAGGTTAATTTGTTGGAGTTATTCTATATTCTTGCTCATACTCCTTATTCAGTTGAGAAAATTTTGCTCATTTTATTTTTCTCACCCATAATTTGGTGAAAATAATAGTTTGTGAAATATTTGTGAAGGGACAAAGAAGGAATAATTTACTCATTATTCTCCTAACTGCTTTTAAATAATAATTAGAGGGGGCAGAGTAGAGATCAAAAAAATTAAAAATTATTGATCTTTTAATTCAGTTATATTATTGAAACACAATTACTTGTATACTTTCATATATTCTTAAAAGAGTATTCCTGGACTCTGCTGGAATGTCCTGCATGTTGGCTTTGTTCCAAGATGAACCTGCCTGGGGAAATGAGAGTTGTACTCAACTCTCACTACTCTTCACTAAAGTTCGGGCACCTCCTGAGGGACCCTATGTGAAGCCAAGCCCCCAGGAATGTAAACTATACTCCCTACCTCTCCAGGTGTGGGGGAGCAGTATACAAATTTTGTAGGTATTTGGTCCGGGTGCACTCACACTTTGATCTCATCTGAACAGGCCAATTTCTCTGCTCTTAATGTTCTATGAGCTGATGTCGGGTGGTATTGCGGGGGAAATGAAATCCTGACCATCCTGCCTAAAGATTGGAGCAGAACTTGGACCCTTACCTAATTGACTATTCTTTCTACCCTAGCATTTCAAAATTTCAGTACCACCTCTGATCTTAAAGGTCAAATTAAATGAAGTGCTCCAGAGGGATCATTTTTTACATATACATTTACATATACGTCATTGGGATACCCAAGTCAGTACCAAGTGAATTTAAGGCTAGAAACCAGAGTGCTGCAGGATTTGAATCTGTATTATATTGATAGTCAACAGTTAATAAAAATGTAGAGTAAGCCGGGCATGGTGGCGCATGCTTGTAAACCCAGTACTTGGAGAGACCAGAGGATCCAGGTTCACAGCCAGCCTCAGCTGCTTTAGTGAGGCTCTCTACAACTTAGAGTGAGACCCTGTTTCAAAATAAAGAATAAAAAGTAGGATGGGGGGTGTAGCTCGGAGTTAGAATGCCACTGGGTTCAATCCCCAGTACTGAAAAAAAAAAAAAAAAAAAATGAATGGATTAATTATATATATTACAATCAACAGAGTTGTGAATTATACAAGGGATGCAATAAAAGGCATAGCTGAACAACTAGATGCCATCAGAAGGATGACTTGGGAAAATTATTTAGCTCTAGATATGATTCTAGCTGAAGAAGGTAGAACTGGTGTAATGATTGGTACTCAGTGTTGTGCGTTCATCCCTAACAACTGCCCTCAGCATCATCATGAAGGCATTGCAGAGGTTAACAATGTATTAGCTGAGAATTCTGTTGTTGATGATCCTTTTTCCAATCTAATGGTTTGGAAAATTGAAAGGAATAATGATATCAGCCCTAACATCCCTCATTATAATATTCTGAGTAATGACCCTAGTAGGATGCTGTATAATCCTTGTTAGAAGCCTAATCCAGGGACTAACAGAGATAGCTCTCGGAATAATCTCTTCTTGTTAGACATTTTTGGGAGCAAAAGTCTTCATATGCTAACAGAATTTGAAGAGTTCGTAATGAATAATACAAAGAAGGGGAAATTGTGAGAATATAATTGTCTTTTCTGTGAAAGGATTAGCTTAATTTAAAGTAACTCCATTTTATAAAACCACCATTTTGTAACCTTGTATAAGTCCTTGTTTCTTTGTGAGTTTCCATTTTCTGCAAACTGCAAATGCCAACCCCTCCTCTTGCATTTGGTTCTGAATTAATTAGTCAACATATAAGACTATGAAGCCATCTCCCACCAGTAGGAGGATGGTGCAGAAGTCTTGCCTTTAGGGATAAAAACTGGGCGAACTTCCTGCCCATTGTACTTGCTTACCCAACACTCTTGTTGGTAGCATACCCTTTTTGCAATAAGTAAAATTCCTTGTCGGGGGGGTGGGGGTGGGGGTGGGGATAGAAGAGTATGTATTCCTTAATATTTGTTGGACAGTTTTTATATGTATAGCTTTTCAAATCTCTTTTCTCAGATGGCTATCATTGCCTTACATATCTCTTCTTTATAATCAGAGAAATATTCTTGACTCCTGGTGTCTCAGGTTGTGCCTTAATGTAGCACATGAAATAAGGAATGTATTTTGTAGGCAGTTTATGTAAGTAGTTTTCCCATCAAGAGACTACAAATTGGAACAGTCATGAGAAGATGTTAAAATAAAAGTTTAGGAGAACAAGTTTTATTCTCTATTGTATACTTCTGGTTTTTGAGTAACATTTTTTAGTTGTCCTTCCAATTTGTATAATAAATATTAATACTTAATACATTTTAATGTGAATTGGATGCAGCTAAAATATTTAACATTTGAATAATCTGCCAGAAAGCTCTTTATACTTTAGAAAGTAAGGCTCATTAATTATGCCTAAATGTAGTGTAAACTTTTGAATAGAATCTGGCATATAGAGAGCAAATATCATAGGTCTTTACATGTTATTTTTAAGCAAATGTATTTTTCTGCTGTTGTATGCTTCAGAAATTTTCTTGATTTCAGAATTCTAATAGTGTTTCTGAAACAGAAAATATAGGGAAAATGGTTAGATTTTATTATTATTCTGTGTATATAAATTTCTTTCTCAAAATAATTGAAGGCTAGTACTGTTGAATAGAAAAAAGTAGAATTTAAGAATGAAGAAATCACTGGGCGTGGTGGCACCTGCCTGTAATCTCTGTATTTGGGAGGCTGAAACAGGTAGATCATAGGTTTAAGGACAGCCTCAGCAACTTAGCAAGACTCTCATCAACCTAGAAAGACCCTACCTCAAAACGAATAATAATAATAATAAAAGGACTGGGGGTATAGCTTGGGGACGGGGGATACCCCTGGGTACAATCCCCACTACCCCACCACCACCACACACATGCACAGATAAATAAAAAATTGCATTTCTATGTTTAAATTGAGTGTTGTTTTTTTTTTTTTAAAGGGTGCTACAGTTCGTAATGAAATGGATTCTGTCATCATTAGCAGGATAGTAAAAGGAGGTGCTGCAGAGAAAAGTGGTCTCTTACATGAGGGAGATGAAGTTCTAGAGATTAATGGCATTGAAATTCGGGGGAAAGATGTCAATGAGGTTTTCGACTTGTTGGTAAGTTGACACAGGCAGAATCATAACTGGAATACTTTCAATTTTGAGACAGAATCTCGCTAAGGTGTCCAGGCTGTCCTCAAATCTGCTGTCTCTCCTATCTCAGCCTCTCAAATACTGGACTTACAGTCATGTGCCACTGTGCCCTGCTATCTAATTTTTTAAAAACTGTTTTCTTTGTTATTATACTTAGAATAAAATATTTTTAAAACATTTAAAAAATAAGAGCACAAGACAATTTCTTGCCTAATTTTCCTAAAATATTAGTATTTCACAGTATTAGAAGAGTTTTATTTGGGGGTGGGTACCAATGACATTTTTTTTTCACTTTGAGCTTTATTACCAAGTATATTTTGCCTCTGAAATCAGTAATAACTCATTAATTCATTCATTAAATATTTATTGAGTTCCTATTATGTGCCAGACACTGGAGAAACTAATAAAACAGAGTCCCTCTCCTCATGATTTTTACATTCCTTTTGTTTTCAAATTTTCTACACTTGATATTTCCTAACGTTATAAAATGACTGTAAACCTAGATTTGCACTGTCCAATATAATAACCACTATTTATATGTAGTTACTTCTATTTAAATAGAAGTAAATTTTAAAATTCAGTTCCTCATTCATACTAGCTACATTTTAATTGCTAAGGAGCAATTCAATATGTAGCTAATGGCTACCATATTAGGATGCAGAAATAGTACATTTTTCATTATTGAAGACAGTTCTATTGGAGAGTGCTGTTATAATCAGGAAGTCCTATCCTTTTGGGGGACAAGGGAGTGCTAGGGATTGAAACCAGGGCCTTGTGCATGCCAGGTAAATGCTCTACCACTGAGCTATACCCCTGACCCTTAAAATTATCTTTTGAGGGTACTTTGTACACACCTACAAACCAATATTTATATTCTTAATCACTAACATCAGTTGTTATAGTAGCATCTCTCTTATCTGCTAATGTCTTTTGTAAAATCCAGAAAACATTCTCATATCTCTAATTCTATTCAATCCCATTTCATTGCTTTGGTAGATCAAAGTACCATTTATTTTTTTTTTTTTTTTTTTTTTTTTTTTTGCAGTTCTAGGAATTGAACCCAGGAGCATTCTACCTCTGAGCTACACTCCAACTCTATTTTGAAACAGGGTCTCACTAAGTTGCAGAGGGCCTCACCAAGTAGCTGAGGCTGGCTGCGAACCTGTGATCTTCCTGTCTCTGCCTCCCTACAAGTATGTACCACCATGCCTAGCTTGATCATCATTTTTAACCCATTTTATTGGCTGCTATCTTTAGGTTGAGCACTGCTCCCTGCTATATTAGTACCAGAAGTTGTAATAACTACTGTCTAGGCTGGAGGTATCTGAATGGATCAATCAGTGGTATACTTGACAATAATAGGGAGACTAGCAGTAGAGCTATATACAGTTAAAAAACAGAATGGATAAACCGGGCATGGCAACACATGCTTGTAATCCCAGTACTTGGGAGGTTGAAACTGGAGGATCTGGGTTTGCGGCCAGCCTCAGCTACTTAGTGAGGCTCTCCACAACTTAGTGAGACCCTGTTTCAAAATAAAGATTTAAAAATAGGACTAGAGGTGTGGCTCAGAGGTAGAATGCCTCTGGGTTCAATCCCCAGTACTGCAAAAAAAAAAAAAAAAAAAATAGAATGGATGACAAAGACAAGGCATCTGGGAACTGAGATTATTTGCTTGTAAGGCTATGGAAGAGCCATGCATGATGTCGCACGCCTGTAATCCTAGTACCTAGGAGGCTGAGACAGGAGAATATCAGGTTCAGGGTCATCCTATCCTTAGCAATTTAGGGAGGCTCTCAGCAACCTGGTGAGAGCCTGGTGTAAGCAGGGCGTGGTGGTGCAGGCTTGTGTGGCCAACCTCAGAAACTTAGGTCCTCTGCAACTTAGTGAGACCCTGTTTCAAAATAAAAAATAAAATAAGGCTGGCGGTATAGCTCAAGAGGTAGAATGTCCTTGGGTTCAATCCCCAGTACTATCAAAAAAAAAAGTAAAGTAAAAAAGGGCTGAGGGTATAGCTCATAGGTAGAATGACCCTGGTTTCAATCCCCAGTAACACACACCCACACAAAAGACTATAGAAGAATTCCATTATAGTCCAGTTTGGGGAATATGGATCATAAGATCATAGAATTATTTTCATAAATACAGGTTTTAAAAATAGCTTAATTTTTCTTTTACAGTCTGATATGCATGGTACTTTGACATTTATTCTGATTCCCAGTCAACAGATCAAGCCTCCTGCTGCCAAGGAAACAGTAGTAAGTGATTTTTTTTTTTAATGTTCATTATTTATTGTTCCCTGGTTATTGTTTCCTTATCTATATCAGAAATGACAGTTAATACTTCTGGCATTCAAGTAAAAGGAAGCAAAGCTGAGTATGGTGGTACATGCCTATTAATCCCAGTACTTAAAAGGCAGCCTCAGCAACTCAGTGAGACCCTATTTCAAAATAAAAAATAAAATGAGACTGAAGATGTAGCTCAGGAGTAGAATGCCCCTGGATTCAATCCTCAGTATCATACACACCAAAAAAAAAAAAAAAA